>OY720445.1:59798063-60073603 GCA_963082915.1 Dolichopus griseipennis
CGTTTATATTTTTTATATAAAGAAAATGTATACATTGATAATCTCCGAGGCAGTAAAATTTTCATATTATTGTTTCTTTTTATTGTTTGTTATATCTAGTTTCCTAGTTTAAAATCTTAAGTAAATGTACATTTACTTCTTTTTTAAAAATTGATTTAATTATAAAAAATAATACATAATAATTTTGCATTTATAAAGCATTTAAAAATATTATAAAAAAGTTTTTATATTTATTTTATTTCTCCATATTTTAACTATGAAAGCACGTGTAGATTTTTCTTAAACATTAAGATTAAGTGTATTCTATAAATGGACAAATTAGAAAAAATAAACAAAACATTTGTTTATTTCACAAATTTTTATTTGTGCAGGTTAGTCTAAAATATTGAATATTTAAATTCGTATTTGAGTAACCATATATAGAAAAAGTATATGCATTTTTTAAGAATCAAAATGAAATCAATACTAAGAATAAGGAATGTTTTAATTTTAAAGAAATGAAATTAAAGAAAAATCCTTAAAACTTGAATTAAAATGACTTAATATTTCATATTTTAAGTTTAAGAGGATTTTCTATGCATCGTCGTAAAATTGGAAATGTTATTTGTGTAGCGGTTAAAACACATTGAATTTTTTTACAAAATTTTGCTTGGATTCCTTAACCGGAATTCGGGACCTATTTCTATTATCTGGGAAGGATATAATATTAAAAAAATTTATCAAATATTTTGGCAGTTCTCTAAATTTTAATACTAAATACTAATAATAAAATTGTTATACAAACATTGGAAGTTAGAATACTTTAAAGAAGACTATTTATAGTATTTTTTTTTATTTTAATATTATTTATAAAAAGAGTGCACGTACGCGTTCAAATAATTTTTAATATTCCTCCAAAATACAATTTTTGAACAAAATAACAAATTTCAAATTTTTCGAAATTAAGATATTTTGTTTTAGGCCTTTTTTTAAACTTAAAAGTAAATTCTATGACCTATGGCAACCTTTTATCATTTAGTTAATTAAACTGATATTATTAATCTTATTGTATTTTCTAATATGTTTACTTTAATTTATTTTATTGTTATGTTGAATAAAATTTATTACTTCATTTAATTTTTAATTATAGTGTTATAATCTGTATAAAAGTTAATATTAGCTATTGATTATTTTATTTAAAAATGTTAAAATTAACTATTTATAAGTAAATAATAATACAAATTATTTAATTTCTTGTTTGCATTCAAAAGCATCCTTTAGCTTTTAATTTTTTAATTTTAACATACAGACAATAATTTTTTAAAGGGTCTATTAGGGTTCGTTGTGTTTAATAAAAGGGTGGAATAGGCTTCGTAGACAAACCTTTACTTACTACATCAAAATAAATTCGATGCTCTGTTTTTTAAAGTCATTTTCTGACATATTACTACAGTCAAAATAATAAAAATAAGGATTTATTGAGATATTTGTTAATAAATCAATTAACTTTACTTTAAAAATTAAAAAAGGTAAAGAGAGTTTACACTGGTGTAGAATAAAGATACATTGTTAAAACAAATATTTATATATTTATTTTTCCAATACAGTCTTTGAATATACATATTATAACATTCAACAGATTAATAATTTATGAACTTTATTTTGTAATAAACCATTTGGTAGATATAAAATATAACCATTTTAATACAAACATTCTTTTTGGTTTATAAAAGCTTTCCAGTATATACATAAATGTTTTAACCGTATTTACTTATGAACGATTACATAAAGTTAATTTTTCAGACATTTTCAAAAATGTGAAATAAAATATTTAATTAATAATGGTTAATATTGTCACCAATTTTTTTTCAGGAAAAATTATTTTTAAATTACTTGAAAATTTGTTAGTATTAATTATATATAGTATATATAAATCGTTCATTACATAAATATTAGTAATTTAGTTTAATGTTATAATATGTGTTCAAAATTACATTCACATTTTTATTTTTTCAACATTATAAATTCGATTTAAAAATCTTTCATTTCGTTAATTTATTTGAAAAAATATCGAAAAAATTAAAAAAATTTATTTTTAATAATAATGAATTTTAAAAATGTTTTTATTATAACTATTTAATTTTCCATTGTTTATTTTATGTATTTATGTTTCTATAATATGTCTAATATAATTTAAATGTTTATAGGTATGTATAATAATTTTATTTATTTTTTATAAATGACTTGATCATAATAAAATTTATTATCTTTTAATATGTTATATTTTTGATTTTATTATTTATATAAATGCAAAGAGAAGCAACGTAAACTTCAAAACAAAAATAAATAATATTACAAATTATTAAAAAAAAATTTAATAATAACTAGATATTTTTATTTTTTTTTTTTTTAAATTAAAACTGATTGAAAATGAAAAATCTAAACTATTAACATTAAATTTCATTTAAATGCTTTTACTTTTTATTACATTGAAAATGTAGTAAAATAATAATATTCTCATTACATTATTAAATATTAAACATTTACCATCTAGATAGAGTGAATTATTAAAAATAAAAATTTTTGAATGAAATTCTTTTTACCATTTCGTGTCAAATAAGACTGTATTTTAGATTATTGAATAATAATCTGTTAAATAAAAATTATAGTTCAGATACCCTGACATCGTAAATGTCTTTGCGACGTCGTGAATACATTGTCGCATGATCGTAAATGTAAACTTAAAAATTTCACATTGTCTCATGATCGTAAATTCATTTTACATTGTGTTCGCGACCCATTTTCACGACGCGTGTTGTTAAATTGAGTATCGAAAATTTTTTGGATATACAAAAAAAAATTTTAAAGTTATTTGAATTTTTGTCAGTTAAGTTTTATTTTTGTGGTCATGGAAACTCTTATTTCTTCACCACAGTCCAATAAATAATTGAAGAAAAATTTTTTAACGAAATTAATATCCATTTTTTCTAAATATTAATTTATACTTTTCAAAGAAAGTTTCTGTAGAAAAAATTTAAATTTTTTGACATTTCATTTTGACGCAATCAGAATTGTAAATAAAATACATTGTATTTTCGACACAATGTGTTCAAAAATTTTTACATTGTGTTATTTTCACATTGTATCAGGTTGAAGTTTTTTTACGACATTTACGATGTCACCCATACAGAACCTGTCTCTTGTTATGCTTCATAATTAAGAATTGATAATGCAACAATTTAAAAAATATGTGTAAATTTATTTAACAATAAATGTTTTTGATAATATGAAAGTTAGTACCATCCAACTTTTCTATATTAAATTTTGGTTGAAATTGTTTTGAAAACTCTTTGCCCCTAAAATTAAATGTGTTTTCAGCTGTACACAATTTCGTTCAAATGTATCATTGACACAAATTTTTATCAAATGACGAAATTATCTGTGTCAGTAGAAAAAAAAATGTACATTTGTCTATATTTTATATATCGATTATATTTTTATTAAATTTACTTAAAATAATTAGTTTTTTCTAAATATTTCAAGTTCAATATGAATTAGTTCGTTCAAGATATATTATTTATCTATCTAGATGTATAGATATGTATAATATTTTTAAATAAATATTTTATGCTATAAATTTAATAAATTCTAAATTGCAAAAATTTTGTTCTTTGTTTTGATAAATGTATAAAATGTATAAAAATGTTTTTCTTTTAATTTAATTAAATAATTAATAAAAATACTACATTACATAAGTAATTGTTTTTTTTTTTTTTAATTTTAATTATTATTTATATAGAATAGAAGAAAACATCTATTTAAAAAACATTTTTGTTTTTAATTTTGAGATATTTTAATATATAAATTTTTTCTTTTTTTATTAAAAAACAAAATATTTTTTATATAATATTAATAAAAATAACTAAAATATATTAAATATAAATATAAAACTAATTTCTTGATGTATATCTGATTCTGTTTTTTTTTTTCATTTTGTTGTTACAGTCTTTTTCACTGTCAGTTTTTTTTTTGTTATTTAATAATAATGTTATCATTTCATCAATAATCAAGAAGTAATCAGTTATAACATTTTTTTTTTTAATTTTTTCGTTTATTTTGATCAATTTTTGCCTTGTTTTGTTTAATAAAGTAAATCGGCTTTTTGTGTTCCTTCACTATAAACAACTGTGAGATCATCTGTAGCTGGCTTTAAATACTGTAAACTATCAGGTTCTTGCTGTAATAATTTATTATCATCATCATCATCATTATCATCATCATTTTTAATAATTTTATCTGAAAAAATTCCATTTGTACTTTTTTTATTATTGTATTCACTTGTTGATGACTTTGTTGAAGAATTTATTGATGAATTATTTTTATTACTATGACCATTTTGTTGCTGTTGATGTTGTTGTTCGTTTAATAAAAAATCATTAACACTTTGACCGTCGCCAGCATTTGGTACACGTGTTACACCTAACTCAAAATGTCTTTGTAGTTGTACTTTAACGGGTGTATAATTTCCTAACGGAACTGATCCTAAAAAAAAAATAAATTAAAAATTTTTATAAAAATTAATTTTTGAAAAAACAAAAAAATAATTTAAAGAGTGAAAAAAGCAATTTAACTTGCCAGTTTAATTTCTTCCAGAATACTTAAAAATTTTCTCTAAAAAAATATATAGAAGATAAAAATAAATCTGTGTATATGATGAAATAATTATTTATGATCCTTGGAATTTGATTGACTAATTTTGTGAACTTGAACCAAAAGTGCATTAAACTTTTTTTTTTTTAAATAAAACATTAATAGTGCATAGAATGTGCTCTTCAGAAATATCAATCTAAATTGAATAATAATTCTATATGCTAATATAATATGTATTTCATATAAGGCCTTAGACACGAGGACATAGGCGATGCGATTTTTTTGCGAAAGTTTTTTTGACGAGCATAATACGACTACATACCTTTGTGTACGCTTGTAAAAACCAATATTAATAAATTTTGACTGAAAAATCGTGCGTTTCTTGTTTGCGTTTCCGAGACCTTAGAAGGATATATTTATTGATATTAATTTATTATTCATGAAGAATAAAGTATTTATAGTTCATATTGTGTTCCATAAAATATATATATATACATAAATTTAAAGAAATGCTGAAATTAGAACTTGATACCTTCGATGGCTGATCTTGTTTTATAGATATCTTGTAGGATATTAGCATCTGTTCTACAGAATTTAAAGTCTTCCACTGAAAGTGTTCCAAGGCAAACAAGCAGGGCAACTGATGCTCAGTCCTTACAGTCAAAGTTTCAAAACATCTTTCTTCTAAGTATCCCATCCAATTTTTCCCATTCCCCATAATCCTATAGTCTTAAATGTCTTAAATACCCAAAAATCCTTTCACATGACTTTATAGCTATAGGAAGTACGCTCAACTCCAATAGGTGAATTTTCAAGATTTTCATATTTTAAAAATTGAAATTTTGTTAAAAACTTACTTAAGAATTGGAAAAGGTATTTTTAAAGGTTAGAAAAAGATATTAAAGGTATAAATAAGAAAACTTCACTGATTAAGTACTTTAAAGATGTATCGTTAACATAATGTTTACATTTGCAGTTTGTAAACTAGGCTTCTGTTGTTTGAGAGCAAAAGTGAAGTTATTTAAATTTACTTAAAAAAGTTTAGATTTTGAATGCATTTATATGCAACAGAACTTATTGAAAACAATAAGAAAATTAGTTAAAACAAAATTTGGCTTAGCAAACAAAATTTATTTATAAATCAATAAATAATTCTGTCCAAGGATCTGCCTAATACCATCCGTTTGATTATAAAAGTTAATTTTTTTATTTAAAAATTAAATTCAAAATGAATTATTAAAGTGTTTTATTTATTATATTTATATATTGTATAGCATTTCCAATTTTATTTTTACTGTTCAATATTTTAATATTGAAATTTTTAGCTTTAAGAGGAAATACAAAATTTTTTAATTATTTGCACTTATTCAATCTTCTATATACTTTTGCTTTTTAGTTATTCTGAAATTCATATTTATTATTTTGTATTTTGTTAAAAATCATTTATCCACTCCAAAAGTAGAAGTGTAACGAAATCAAATTAATAAAGTTACAACAATTCGGTTTTAAATATTTAAATAATTTATATGATCTGATAATATTTAAAAATTTTAAGAATTATTTTTATACAAAAAATTAATTACTATTTAAACAAATACTCTTGTTTATAGACCGGAAAAATGATTTTTAACCCATTTTTTTTTAATATATTTTTTTTAAATCAATATTAATAATATAAATATTTATTTTTTTAATATTTAATAAAATAAATGTAATGAAATTAAATAACATTAAAAATTCACACATAATATTATATTAATTAAAATGCCATAATTAAAACAATTAATTAGTTAATTAGTTAATTCTATTTTATATGATATTTAGTGTATTTATTTCAATTTTCTTCTACACTAAAAAAATTTATTTTTTATTTAGAGTGAAGTGTTTAATAAGTATATTAAATAGTGAATAAAGTAATTGAAAAACAAAAAAAATTAAGTATATTAATAAAAAAATGCATAAATCTTAAAAACAAATGGTAAAATTTCCATTCAAATCCAATGCCATTGCTAAAAAAATTAATTCTTCACTTGTTCTGTATCTATTTAAACAACCGCTTCTGTACCGATTGCAACTAATGGATGAAAAACTAAAGTTTTTCTTGTTGAATTTTTCATTAAATCAGTTTTCATATTTTTATAAAGTGTTGGTCTTGCTGCTACTACTGTTGATTGTTGCTGTTGAATATTTGTTGAAAAACCAAGATCACTTAATTTTCTGGATAATTTTTTAGGTGTTTCAATCTTAGGTGGTATATTTCTACTTTCAGATTCTAATTTTTGAAATTGTAAAATACGTGATTTTACAGAAGTTGTTATTGAAATGTTTGTTGATTTTATTATTGAATTTGTATTATTTATTAAGGTTATATTTGGTTTTAATTTTGTTTGTGTTGATGAACAATTAACACTTTTCAGTTCATTAGCATTAGTCTTCTTTAATATACTGCTAGAACAAGTACTGGGGTTTAAGTTTTTCGACTCAATTATGGTATGTTCTTTCAAATTATGATTTGTTGCAACGGTAGTCGGTGTTAAAATTTTTTCATATAAAAATGGTTTGGTTTCCAATTTATTTTGGCTAACATTTAAAGTTTTTGAATTAGATTGTGTTGAAATTTGATTTTCTGAACTAATTGACTTGATCTGTGGTAAATTTGGACCAAAAACTTGAATTGGAGATGGTATTGTTGTAATTTTTGTTCGAATTGATGGTACTGGTGGTGGTGATTCTAATGGACGTATTAATTTCTTTGTTGTTGTGGTGGTGGTAGTTGTTAAAATTGATGCAGCTGAAGATTTTGTCACTCTGGCTATAGTTGCACTTGAAGAGGTAGAAATTTTATTTGTAGATTTAATTGAAATATTTGATGTAATATTGTCCTTTGAAATTTTTTGATAATCTGTAAACAAAACAAGTATTTTGGATGTTTCTTTTTTGGTTTTTGTGTGTGTTTCAAATTTTAACAATCAACTGGAGCGATAACGATAATTAAATTTTTTTTACATAGTTTCAATTAGCAGTAAGCTTTCTATATGATTAAAATGAAATGAAGGAGAATATGTAAAAATTACTGAAAAAAAATTTTTGCATTAAAAATGATACAAATTGAGCATTTCTAATAAGGTAAATGGATACGTAAATTTTAAAAATGATGTAGGGAAAATTAAGACTATTTTTATGATTTCTCAGGTCTATCGTTGAGGTTTTCTCAATTATAAAGAAGGAAACGATCACATTTTCTATAACATAGAAAGGTTTTATTTTTTGTCAAGAAGGCAACATGAAAATTAACATACCTTGTATATTTGAAGATGTTTATTATTTTTTTTATTTTATTTTGGTTATGGTTATGCTTTTCAGTTTAGTTTTGGACCACAATGTGATTACAAGGAAAAAAAGAAATAAAATTGGCGAGTTTCAAAAGAGAAGATCAATTTTGATACAAAAATTAAATCAATTTAATATGATTTAAATGTTTTTTTGATTTCTAAAGATTTGTAAACTAAATATTATTATTTAATTAACATAATTTTTATTTTGATTTTGGGAAAAGTTTTTAAAGGAAAAAACAGGAAATGGATTGTGTTTTGTATTTTCTACATATAACTTTCTCAAAAAATAATTTAAGTATGTACTTGGTTACTTTCAATTTCACAATTTTTATTTTTAAATAAAAAAAAAATTTTTTTAATTTTATATTTTTATTACTTTTGTACTTTAAAAATTTTCTCAGGCCGTAATAATGATAATAGTATAGTAATAATAGTTATATTCCCTACATAATATACAATACATATATAATTTTTGGCAAAAACATTTTGTTTTATTTAAATTGAAAGCCATTTTTAATACAATCAACACTATATTATATTTATAATTTATATTACACAATTTAATTTTCTTAATACATAATACAATATATTACATTACATTTTTTACATATTTTTTTTTATTACAAATTTTAAAATATATTTAATTCTAAATCTATAATCTAAGCAATTTAAATCTGCGCTTACTTTAATATAAATACAGACTATTAATAATATTTTTAGCATAAATATTTTTTATAAGTTAAAAAGGTATTATAAAAGAATAATGGAAGAATAGTCATTTATATTTTAAACAACTTACCAATTGGAATATTTCCCAATGATTTTGTTGTTGGTGTTGCTGTTGATGATGGAATAGGTGTTACAACTGGTATTATTTCTTCAACTTGTACATGATGATTTAATTCATTATTATCTATTGTATCAATTGGATTTGACGATGATTGTATATAAAAATGATCAGTTGGTGTCATGACATAATCATCTAATAATGATGATTCTGATGGGTATTCAAAAGTAGATGTTAATGTATCATCAAATTGAACTCGTAACTGAAATAAATAAAACCAAATTATTTTTTTTATGAATTTAAATATAAATTTGGTGGTAATTAAATAAAATTTAATCTTAAGATAATTGTTAATTTATGATCAAAGTATATCAAAGTATACCAAAGTTTTGTACTTGATTATATGATATTCATTAGATATTCATTAGACATTGAAGCTTCTGCTGCTAAACTTTTAATATCTTCGTTAGATATTTTTGGAGACCAGAATCTTGTAACTTTTTAAAGAACCTTATAACTTGAACCTTGGTACGTTGTGTAAATTTATTTATTCATTTATTTACAATATTACATAAACACATGGGAAATAAGTAACATTAACTAAGCCCTCGGCTGTTAAGACACAATTTAGGCTTCAAATTTATAATGTTATAATATAATAATTTTTTATTCTATTTATTATACTTGTACATAAAAACATTTAAAACATGCCATATACCATCTGTTAGTAATTAGTTTATCAAAAAATTGCGTTTTTCTACTTTCTAGATCTAAATAGTAAATAATTAATATTATCTTTTATTTGTTTAATTTATAAAAATATTAATTAAATATAGTTAAGACAAAAATAAATAATTACAGTAGAGGATTTGAAATTGTAAACAGTTTTTTTTTTAATTATTCTAGGTAAATATTTAATGAATATTTGTTGTATGGTAGAAAAAAATTTAAACACAAAAATAATGAATGAAGAGATCGAAAGATTTTTAAGTTTTAATGATGCAGTGACCCACTATACAAAATATTCGTAGTAAAATATTCTTTTTTACCATTTAATTGTTTATTAGTTTATTAACATCAATATAATTTTGATATAATTCAAGTACGTATTTTTAATTGGATTTTGTAGTTAAATCTTTGTAAATAGTAGGTATGTGATTTTCAAGTTTGTAAGACACTAATTTAACATTTAAATTATTTTATAACTTTTGCATATCATTTAAATTTAAAATTATTTTTAATAATCCAAACATTCACATAAATACTGTCAAAGTTTATGTTAATTTTTAACCATTTTTTTAGTTAGTAATTTATTTATTTTTAAGGTGCTTTTTTTGGAGACTTTTATATTATTTGAAATTTCTTGCAAATTTGTTATGAGCATATTTGTTTCTCTAACGTAGACGTTGATTTACCCAAAACCTACATCACATTTATAACATATTAAATGATACGAAACTCTTCCATACCATATAAACCTTAACATATTATCATATTGTTTTGCTCGACAAGGTTTATGTTTGTAAAGTTAGTATTATCTTCTAAAGATTTAAGTATCCGAAGGGCATTTACTGTCCAGACCCAAGTATACTTTTTATTTAATGAAATAAATTTATAAATATACAAAATTTTAACTTCTAGTTTTATAATTTAAGAATTTTAAAATTTCTTATCAATCATATATGCATATTGATTATTATTTCCACAACTGTATCCATTTGATTTTGTGATTAACCTTAAAATTTTTAATTTAACTCTAATAATCACCAAGACTGTTAAATATAGGCATATACATTTAGGTACTTTTACCCCATCATAAATGATAATAAAGGGTTGTATGATAAATATGTATTGATAACTAAGTTTATAAGTTAATATAAATATTTACCCAATAATAATAATAAAAAAAAATTAAATGTAGATATTAATAATGATATTAATTTAGTTATTAGTAAAAATAAAACCATTTTAATTTTTTCTATCTAATAAATAACTTTTTAATAATAAGTATTAATAATTTTAGGAAAATAAAAATTAATCAATTAAATTGATAACTTTATCGTTTTTATATAAGTACATATTATATAAACTAACAATTTTTAATAATTTTTATTAAGATAAAAAAAATTTGAAAAAAAAAAACATTATTGTTATCAAAATAAAATGGGTGTTATCAAAAAATCAATATATTTCTAATTGTTTTTTTTTTTTTTTTGATCGAATAATAATTATGAAAGAAGGCGCCTCCTCTTTATTTGAGGGGAAAAAATATTCATTATATCAGAAACTTAAAAAAAAAATTTTAAAATTATTTAATTTGCAGTTTTCTTTTAGATAAAGATATCGAAGGTGTTATATATCTTATAAGTTATACATTTTTGATAAATTGAACAATCTATAAGATACAATTACGGTCTTAAAGTTTTATCATATATATTGTTCCGTTTTATTATGAAAATAACTTTCGATTATAAAAATACCTATCCATAATAACACCTCGATACACAAGTACAATCTTAACCACTGTATATAACCACAAGTTTGTGAAAAGCAGTTGTTGTTTAAAAAAAACAAAAAAAAATTTTACATAGGAGAATCGAACTCACATCTCTTTACACCCGAAACCACTTCGCTAACCACTGAACCATATAATTTTTATAAATTTATGGTCAGATTTCTAATATAAATGTATCACTAACTGACAGAATGAAAAATAAAGCCATAGACACAGGCAAGTTCATATAAAAGTATATAAAAAGTAATTTTCCGTTGCATATATACTTATACGTAATGAAGCAGTAACCAAATATGGTTTGATTACTTGAATTATCGGATGTATTGAAAAATAGAATAGAAGATTCTAACTTTCACTACATGCACTCACTATACTTTTCTAAAAATCATGAGTTCATTTACCAATTCAGCATAATTTGTTATCTATGGATTAGATACTTTTACTACTAATTTAACAACTCTTCCCCCTTTTGTTTTCTTATTATTGTTTTTTTTAAGAAATTTTTTAAATCTTAAGATAAAGGTTGTTTTATCATTTTCATAAAAAAGAAAATAAAAACAAACTAAATATAATAAAAAGTTTTTGTGGGGTGTAAAATTCCCACCTTCTGAATTCCAAAAAAAAAAAACAATATAATGGAATAGATGATTTACAGAGAATATTAGGTTAATGAAGTAGCTGCACAAATTTTCTCTTTGATTAATTACAAACTTTTTTAATTGTTTTATGTTGTTTGGTATTTAGACGTTGATATTATGCTATTGTTCTTAAATATTATTATATACTTATGTATTGAAAAAAAAACAAAAGAGTATGTTGATGATGTTGCTAATACAATTATTATTATTTTTTTTTTTTTATAAACAAAACAATTAATTTTTACTTTTGCCATGACTGTTTCTATTTTATAAGAAGGTTTTCTTTAAATATTTTATAAGACTATTGTTTTAATGTTAAATTCGTAGTAAGTTTCTTTTTTTATTTTATACAGTACACACTATTAAGTTGAAATACCGTGTCTTAAATTTGATTCATTCATCATTTTGTATCTCTTTCTAACGAATCTTTGTTGTGATTTTGCAGATTGTTTTCGTGTTCCCTTTTTATTTTTTTATTTTTTCAATTTTAAAGTTTCTAAAAATTCTTGTCTACAGACTATAAGGTAATTTCTATCTATAAGTATGTACTACTTAGCTTGTATAAAGTTTAGTTTAAAACATGATATTATGGGAATCAAATAATTATAAGAATATCATTTATAATTTAATTTTAAAATTTTTAATTACCATAAACTAGATAAAATTTAATTATAGTGTTTATGGGAGTCTTTGCTTTTTTCTATTATTTACTTTTTTTTTTTACTTTGTGTTGTTATTTGTTATGATGGATTGTTTTTAAATAGTTTAAGAACGTGGGTTTAATAAAGTTTATATTGAGTATTTTAAAGTTCTGGGAAAACAAGACGAAAAATTAATATAGAGTAAATATGGAAGAATAAAATATAGCAAAGAATATGTAAATAGAAAACTATAGATAGGTGTTATAACTCCCTTTATTAAAATTTGATTTATAAATCATATAATTTAAATTGTGTGATTGAGCGTAATATATTTAAGTCAAAATTTTTAAATAATTTCAGAAAGTCTTCCTTTTTCCAGAGTATTTATGAATTCATGTATGTGAGACTTTGGTTACAAAATCAGGATTACCCTTTTTTCAAAATAGCTTTTCAAAATGTAGTTTAAATGTAAAATTATTGTTGTTTTCTTAATTTTGGAAAAAGAGAATGTTCTGATTTCGATTCCCACCCCAAAATTTGTACCCCGTCACTGATATTATATAATTAAAATAATAACCTCTCAACTGAGAACTGTATAAGGGAGTTATGACCCACCACACTGAGTCAAGTTCCTTAGGGAATTATGGCGTACTGCAATGAGACATAAGTATCTAAGGGACTCAAAAACCTGGTTGTTCCGACGCTACAACTCTTATAACAGAAAGTTTAAAGTAACAATATACGGAACGAATCAATTCAGCATAACAGACTTTATAATTTCAGATTATACAAAAATAAAAGGAAGAATTAAACCTTTTTCATTATAAGTCTATATATAAAGCCCGAATTAAATTTTAATAACTAATTCAAATTTGAAATTTTGTATTTATATTTATGTGTTGTATTCATAGTGTTAGCCCAAATCCGAAAGAAAAAAAAGAGCCCGTCAATTTGGCAATCGGACTTCAGACTTTACTTCATATTCGTGGACTATACTACATCCTATTGAATAAATATAACTTTAACTTTGTCGGATTAGAACACTTTTTTAAAGAATGGTATTAGAACAATTCCGTAACTTTGAATTTATTATATTAATTTTCTTTAAATATACTAAACTTTTAACTAAAAATACCGTTTATTTGTTTTTTTTTTTTTTATTTTTATTTACTCTAAAAACCCAAAATACCCACTTAAAATAACATATTTTCTAAATTTCCTGATTTTATTTTGGTTCTTTTGTTTTTGTTTTTTAATCCAACTTTTAATTTAGAACAAATATTAGATTATTATTTCAAACTAACATTTATTCACATATAAATTATAAAAGTTTCTTAAATAATTACAGGTACATATAGAAATAAATCTTTAGATAGTTTAATGTGTAGTATAGAAGAGAGAATAGAAATTATACGAGAATACAAATTGTATTAATATACGCTAAAAGATATAACATTAATACATTAAAAAATAACAATAATAGTAACCGCAAGGTATAAATAATATATATATATATATATATATATATATATATAACCCATTTTCATGCTGTGAAGCTGGAGTTCAAGACTTCAACAAAAAAAAATAATTGAAAATAAAAGAATTATTAGAAGAATATTGAAAAGATTTAAAGAATAGGAAAAAAAAAATAAATATACTTATTGTGAAAAACTGTAGAGGGTAAGAGCTAGTATATTATTTGAAATGTTTTGTTTTCCTTATTTTTCAATATTTTTCTTTCTATGTTTTTTTTTGTTGTAATGATTCTTCAAAAAATTTCTTTTTCTAAATATCTATTTAATATTATGTAAAATTGAATAATTTAATAACTGATATTTCGTTTATAATATTGAGTTTTTTAATATTTAAAATATTCATTTCAAACATAGTTACGTTACGTACCTATTAAAATGAATATTATGAAGTCAATAATTTCTTATTTTGCTTGTACAAGTTCAGATAATCTTATATGAGTAGATAGATTATCTTATATGAATGGATAGATATTAAATTCTAACTACTTTCCATACTGTATGAATATTATGTAAAAATTGCTCTTAGCTGATCTTTTCTCTGCAAAATTCAATTTGGAAATGACAAATGTCATTGAATTGATCAAAGTTGATATGCAAAAAGCCACTCCCTAATTACTCAAATTTGATTTTTTCTCAGGCAAAACTTTAACCGCCAAATTAGGTAAAAACATATATATCTATATAATTAATTATTTTAATCACTAATTATTCAACACGTTTAAAGATTAAATTTAATAATTAATTGGTAGTATTATAGGTACTAAGAAAATCTTTTATTATAATATATACAAGGTCTCGCCAACTCTTGTGTATTATATATATGATGATAGATTTTTTGAAGCTTCTAATATGCATTAATTTGAAAGGAAGCTAGAATTTTCAGACAGAAACAGAAAACCAAAAGTATAGAACAGTATAGGAAAACAAAACTCTAAATGAAATGTATGGAATCTGAAATTGATTGAATAATTAATACATTATTCAGATATTTGATTTAATTTTGATTCAATTATTACTCAAATAGAAATAACCATTTTTCTTGCACTTTGACTTATATTTTGACATTTTTTTTTTTTTTTTACGAGGGAATGGAAAGATCGAAAGCCACCCACTGAAACTGTGCGGTGTTTCTTTGGGTAGTTTGCGACTTGAACACCCTTTTTGAACTAAATTTTAGGAGGGAACCTGTGATACAAATATATAGTTTGGTTACAGGGATGGGAATATGGAAGGATTTTGAGATTATAGTGGATGGGGAAAATTGAATATTCCATCCATCTTAAATTTGACTAAATCTTTCATATATACTTTATCAACTTTGAGGAACTCATTTAATGGAATATGGTTCCATATGATCGCATGACAATCGAATTTCCATAAACCATGTTTCGCCATCTGTGCATAAACGAAAAAATGACTTTTTCAGAATGCAGAAAACAGAAAATCATGCATTAGTTGCATAAGGGTGGTAACTCGATAGTTCTCGAGTATATATGTAAGATTTTCAACATTTCGTAGTTTTTACTTCTCATGGCAAACCATAATAACTGAGGGAATTGTAATTAATAGGTTACGATGAGTTTAAAGTATCAACATTATATTAAGTTCTTATATACATAGTAATCACAGATTTGTTTAATTAGTTTTAGATTTTTATCATAAATTAACAACCCTGTCCTATACTTTTTTGTAACAACTATATAATATTTATTAATATAAATATAGAACGCCTTGAAGAATTCAGTTCTTGCTAAGTAATGTTATTTGTTTATTGTTTGGTTTTTCATACTATGAAAAGTTTTTTTTTGCAAAGGTTTCAGTTTCTTCTTTCATTAAATTTTTTTTTTTTTTTTTTACATTTTATTTTTATTTTATGTTTTATTGACATAAAAAGAAAGGCAAAATAACAGCAATATAAAAAAAACAATGAAAACGAGTAAAATAGTCTCAGCTCAGCATGTTTTTTTATTTTAAATTTGAAATTGTTGTTTTTTTTTTTAAAGCGATAATGTATATTGTATTTTATTTTTAAATTGAAGCCATTAAAAACTAGTTTCTATAGTTTTTTTTTATTTAATTGAAATTAATAAATAGAAAACAAAATAAAGTATATTTTAATGTACAAGTACTTAAGTAATAACTTACAATTTATATATTGAGATATAAATATAAAGGGCTTTTTGTTAGCTTTAATTTCACATTGAATATTACAGAAATATTTTATTTAAATTTTTTAGTATTAAATTGGAAAAAATTATATAAATATACTTATTAATAAATTTGAAATTAATCAAACGGTAGATTTTATAAAGTCTAATAAAGTTCGAATGAGACATTTGCCCTGAACTTAATTGATTCTCCTATTTTCATTTATATTAATAAATAGACAAATTAATTGTAATATAGATTACATATTTTCAGATTGAAAATGAAGATTATACATTGAAAAAATATTAATTTAAATTTATTTTTTAATTACAGCAAATTTATTTATTAAATATTGTACAGTAAAGTCATGCATTTTAAATTTTAGACTAATAAATTTGTAAGTAATTGTTAATAAAATGAGGAGCAAATTTAAATAGAAATTAATAAAAGAGTCCAAGTATACTTAGAAACGGGGCAAATTTAAAAGATAATTTATTGTTTAAGGTTAATTAAATAAACTAAATAAAATAATCGTTACTAAAGTATCGTATTTAAATTGCCAAATTTCGGAATATTGCTAAGCCCCTATTATACTGCTAATAAATTATTCCTCGTTAGTATAGTAAGTAAGCATTTGGCTTAATAAACGAGGGGGTCCGGGTTGGATTCACGGTCAGTTCATACAATATTTAATTAAAAAAAAAAATTATTGAAAAATAATTTTTCTTTACAAATCCCCATGGTGACCAAATATAATTTAAAATATACAAATATATAATATAAACAAAATAATTAATATAATATTTATAAATAAATAGAAAGTATTTAATTTAAGAAGCCCAAATTACTATTGTCCTGGTACTAATTATAAATAAATAAATAACGATTACTTAAGTATATATTTTATTAATATATTTGTCTAGAATGAGGTGTAACAAACGCATTCAATTAAATGTGTTTAATTATAAAAAAAAAATATTAATGTTTTGTTGAATGTGTTTAATTTTAGAAAATAAAATATCCAAAATTATCATAAGCAGGCCAGAAAATATTTTATTAATTTTTAATCAAAAAAAAAATTTTTTGATGAAATAAAATTTATTTAATAGTTTATTAATTAATTCATTTCAGCTTTAAAAATCACAGATGATTTTCTGGAAATTTTAAATAAATAGTAAAACATTTTGTAAATAAAAATTAAGAAGACTATGCTTCACCTGAACATTTGTGTAGTAAGTCTTAATTATTCGCTTTAATGCATTGCCTGCTGTGCTTAAGAAAATAGACCAAGCAATGTATCAAAGTAATTTCAAAGTTTCCCTCATCTCTCACATATCTCGCTCTTAACTCTCCCTCATCTATCCCCCATCCCTGCATCCTTCCCTCATAATCTTTTAAATATTTTTCTATTTAAAAAAAGTTAAAAATGGTACATATAAATAATAGATACATTATTTAGCAAGGTTACATTATAGAATGATAGCGACAAACAAGTATTTCGATTTGAATCTAAACAGAGGAAACATTATAGAATGTATAGCAATATTTTTTAAAAATATATGTACAAAACATTAATAAATGAAGAAATATATCATTATTGAACAAAATAAAACTATAAAAAATTTAAAATCTTTTATTAATTTATTTAATTTAAGCAAGTACGCACTTAAATAAAAAAAATATTAATTGAAATTAAAAAAAATTTATACTAAGAAGGGGTTTGAACTAACGACCCCAACATTTTATAAAATACGAAACATATAAAAAGTAGACTAACTAAATTATTCATCTTCAAGTTTTTAAGATACAAGAAGAAATTATATGAGTCATTTATTTATTTTTTGTGTATCTATCACTAGAATCGAAGCATAATATGTGTTATATTAAATGTAACGGTTGCAATTTTATTTAACATACTTTTAACATAATGTTTATAATGAAATTAGAAATAGTTTTTAATTAGAAAAAGTTCTTCTTTCAATAGACCTTCCGTCATTCTGTGGCGGGTCAACAGCTAGTAAGTATATATATGTTTTCCTTAAAACTATAAATCAATTATGAGAAATATAATTTTATAAACTTATACTAAAAGAAATATCTACTTTCAGCAGCAAATATATCAATATTTAGATGACAATACTCAGTCTTTCAAATTAATTAAAATAATTCGATTAAACGATTTACTTTTTGAATTAAGTTTAAGATGAGTAACGTCTGTACTTATTCTAAATATTAATCAATTTTTTAAACTTATGTTAAAACAAAAATACGTCAAAAAATATGGCATTTTAATTAAATTCATGTGTTGTTTTTTCTTGTAAAAACCATTCAATTAGAAGCGTTATTCATTCTTTTCGTTTAATTTAACTTTCCAATAAGTTACAAAAAAATATATATATAATTTCCAGCTGACTCATTTTAGAGTCTTTTTTTGAGGGGTTTTTAAAATAATACATATTCAAAAAACAAATTTCTTTTATTTTTTTTTTAAATTTTTATGTAACTTGTGTAAAAAAATCAATAGAATTTCCATTTATATTAGAGTTTGTGAACATTATATTTAATAATATATTGTATATATGAATATGTATATATTGATATAAGGTTCTGTTGTCATTTTGAAAGAAAAAGGGTTGCAAAATCATCAGACAATTTTTAAATATTGTAATAAAACCTATGATACAAACAAGAAATAAAAATAAAAAAAATGGAAAATAACATTAAGAAGGTTTCCTTTTAAAAGCCAGTAAATGAAAAAAACAAAAATAATACAATTAAAAAAACTTCTATACTTTTATATTGTGAGGCAAAAAAAACTTTATTCTCACCTGATATTTTATATTCATATATACATATTCACGTATGTTGTTTCATACTACCTTTTTTAGTTCTGTCTTTTTTCCATTATGGTTTACATATTTTATTAATATATATATATATATATGTCTTTTAACATACATCATACTCAGAATGTATGCAAATCATATAATTCATATAAATATATATATTAATACAAACATATTTACAATCTAACCAATAATGCATTACACGTTCTTTGGTATTAAATATCAGTAGAAATTTCTTTGAAATAAAAAAAAAACGAAACAGACAACATATAATTTGAATTTAAAAAAAAATGTACACCCATGGACAAAAATTGTATAAATACTTGTATAATGTATTTTTTAATTTCTTACAGCTTTTTGGTAAAGTTGTTTTTATCGTTGAAATAAACTTTCTCACTATCAATTTTCTTCCTATTTGAATTTTAATATTTTTACTTTAAAAACTAAGTATGTATTTAAATAGCATTATTATGCAATATGACAACTATATCTTCTTTTAGCGTACCAAAAATATTTCTTAAACCAAATTTAACAGTTTTAATTTGACAATAGACATGATTTTCCAACCAACGAGTAGTCTGAAGTGACCTTAATTTCTTTTATAATAAAATTTTAATATTTAAAAAATTGAATATAACATGACTAAATGAATCGTTCTACGAACTATTTTCTTAGAACGTATGGCATAAAATAGAAGAGTGAATAGCTCCTTTAAGGTGAAAACCCAATGAATGCTTTGTTTGCTTCGCATGCTTATTTTTGCAGAAGCAAAAAAGCAAGCAAAGCAGGAACTATGACCCAATGAAAACTTCCTAACAGACATTTTTAAATATATCATATTATTATATGTCAAAAATTGAATTTAAAAAATGTAATTCTCAAAATTTAATGTCAAAAGTGTAGAAAGCAAGCGAGTAATTGAAAATATTTCAATTTAAAATATTACAGACTTTATTCGCTTTGCTCGCTTTGTTTATTGGGTCTACTTACGTATGAAATAATGTATTTTATTGCAGACGTTAAAGCGTTAGAAGCAAGTGAGGCCTTCGCCTTTAGCCTTTATGATTCAGAATTTTCTTCAGCAACACAAATAAAATTTAGAAATGTGAATGTGTATGTAAATATTCAGTTAAAAAAAACTTGCAAACATTCATTAATTAAATCAATAAAGCAAATATTTAATTCTATGTATATTTTCATATTTTTGTTTAATACTGTTAACAATACCTTGATTTAAATTTAACACATACATATATAATCCATATATTAATGTATGCACTATGTTGTGCATTCTTAATAAGCGCATTTCAATTATAGATAATTTAAAAATAGAAAATAAAAAAAAAAATTTGTAAATAAAAGAATTAAATAAAAAACTGAAATAAATTAATAAATAAAGAATGTATATAACATTTTTTTTTATTCGCGGAACAAAAGAATATGCTGTAATGTTTATATACATATATGTACATGTATACGACGATATGATATGATATCGGAGATATGCCTATTAATTTTTTCAAATAAAAAAACAAAAGCAAAAAGAATTTTATTTTTCTTTTTTAAAGATGAATAAAATTAATAATTCATTTGTTTTCCTTATAAATTCGCGTTTTTTAATTGAAAATGTTAAAAAAACTCCAAAACAAAAAAGATAAAAAAAAAAAAATATATCGTAACAATTGGAAATGATAACTTAAAATTGCACTGAATAAATTAAATAAATATACAGGGCGATTACTAATTAGATGCACCGCTCTATACCACTGCAAAGATAATTATGAGTAGATAAATTTTGTGTATGAGAGCTAAGATAGGCCTTTTCTAGTTTCCAAGATATTTTTTTTTTCCTTTTCCACCCCTTTAAGGAGTATAGGGCATTCACCAAGTTTATTTTAAACTAGGCTTCAGTATCTTTAATCATAATATTCACTAAGCCGTTGATTACTCGGCTGTAGCTATTGTATAAGGTTATGCAATATGAATGCACAAATGTTAATTTTGTGCGCCATCTATAATCTTACACAAGAATTATTTATATATTTTTATTAAATCTTATTTTATATTGCGATGTAAACTATTACGATATAATTATACAATTTTACGATATTTTTTTATTAGATATGATCTGACCGGAGTTTGAACCTGAGTCCTTCCAAATAAAAGACGGCGTCTTTACCACTACGCCATTGGTCAGGTAGTTTCCAAGATATGGGGGGGCTTAAATAAAATTTAAATATATTTAATTTTACTCTTAACTCTGTTTCTAAACTACTTATGATAATTTTGTAAGACGTATTCGAAACCTTAAGATGTCCTCTTTTAATCTTCTATCGTTTTCTATCTTTTAGACTTTCAAAACTTAAAAGCGAGCTTTTTAATTTCAAAACAGGTTGAAATTTTAACAAATTTTTTTTGAAAAAACCACATCATTTTTCTTTTTTTTATCTACCCATAAGTATGTATGCAGTGGTATATAACAGTGCATTTAATTCAGAAACACCCTGTATTTACTTAACAAAAATACTAAAGTATTTATCATATAAAACAAATCAAAAAAAATTTAAAGCGTTTTAAACACATTATTTTACGGAAAAATTTACATATACGTTTTGTCTCAACACTCAGTAAAAAGGAAAAGTTTACAGGTAAGACTTAATAAGTCTTTGTTTAATGTTTTTAATATTGAAATAAAACAAAGAAATTCTGATTAAAAATTTCTTAAGGTGAGATTTTTTTTTTTTTTTTGAGTAAACAAACTTTAGAACGCCACAATTAAATTAAAAATATATAACTGATATTATTATGTCTGACATAAAGGAATTTATTTGAACTTAATTGATCTTTAAAATTGAAGTTCTAATAAACTTTAACAAAAGACAGAAGTAAATATAACCTTTCTTTCTATATTATATAAAATGAAAACTTAGTTTATTTTAAAACAAATTTTCTATTAATTTTGTTGTTTGTTCCTTATCTTAATTTTATCAATGACTATAAAATTAATTTAAGCTTAATTAAATTCGATAGGATAATTTATTTAAATATAGGTATTTTAGAAAATAATACCAGATAAAAGTGCATAAATTAGCGAATCAATAGATAAAAAAAATTTTAATAAATTATTCATTATATGATAAGAAATTGGTTTTATTCGATTTTAAGTATTAACAAAGAATTTTTATTTATAATCCTTCATGGTCAAGATAACGTTACGGAATAACGCACTAGATACACATAAAATATCTATAAGATAAGTTTTATAATTTCCATAAATAAAGTAAATTAATGACCTAAAATAACAGTTACTTAATTTTTTGAGTACTAAGTAAATTTCAGTATCAAGAATCGGAAATGCGCTTAACAAACTTTTAATATCAAGGATCAAATCAAGGTAGAAAGCACATCAGTGATAGAAGAATATTTCAAAGTTAATAAAAGGTTAACATAATTACAATATACTACAATTTACTACATACTAACTTGTACGTACATCGACTGTATATAATTCTATATATGTGCTTCCTTGTTAAAAATTTTAGTATATGTATTTAATAAAATACAATGAAATAAAATATTTAACCTTAAATTGTATTATTTAAACAAACAAAGTTTTCAAAAAACATAATTGATAATCATAATAATATAGTAATTAATTAATTACATAGTTTTAATTAATTATTTAATAAAGTTGACATACTCATTAAATATCATGTTAGCGAATTATTTTAGTTATTTTTGTTGTTGTTGTTGTTGTAAAGCAAAAGACGGAAATTCATTTCCTTAGCAAATAATAAAAAAAAATACTTTTAATGACAATTACTAATTTTTTTTATTATTTTTTAATGTATAATTGACATAACATAAGTGCATTGCGTTTTTGTTTTTGTAGTTTTAGTTTTTGTTTATGCTTTACATTCTTTTTATAAATCTTTTTTTAAAAGGCAGCAAACATATATATATTATATATATATATATATATTATATATATATATATATATAGATTGCGTTAAATATTTCCGTAAAAATAAATTAGTTTGTTAAAAAACTTAATTTTTTTTAATTAATTAATGTGCGAACAAAATCAGTTTCAATATTCTTTGTTAAATAAATCATAAATAAATAATAAAAAAAAACTTGTCTTTAAAAATTGAATTATTAACATAAGTTAAATATAAAATAAATTAACAGATATACATAATATGGTTTAAAAGTAATCATTAAAACACTTGTAAATGATTACAAAATATTAAATCTGGAAAAATAAAAACTGGATTTTAAACTTTATTTATGATTATTATTATGATTAGTTATCGAATGAAAATATATATCCAGTACGTATTATGTTGATCTAATAATTTATTAATGTAAAATATACATATCTATTATTATTCTTTAATCCATATATTTACGAGTATATGTACTTATACGAGTATTTTAAAATTTAAATTGCTTTAAAAATAACTTTCCTTGGTTCCAATATGAATTTCGAATTTCCTTAACTGATAAATTCAACTCATTATCATTATTCCAATATTTGTAATTTTTTTAATTAAAATTTATTCCAAAAATTGGAATTTTGTAATTAATATAACTATATAATGAATCATTAATGAATAATAAAATTAATTAAGAAATAACTTTCTTTCATCATTTAATTATAGATGTGTATAATCGTATAGTATATTGTTCTAAAACGGAATCTATTAATTTGATTCTGGGAAAAATGGAGCTTCCCATTCTTAAATGCAATTTCAATAATAATAATGATAATTTTAAACATAACTAAACGATGATGCATTAAATTTTTAAAATATGGATTTGAAAATTGAATCATTTAAGCACTAGTATTCAGCACTAGCAACAGAACTATGTGAAAAATTAAAATTTTATTCGTTTAATGTATAATAAAAAATAATGCAATTTGATTTTATTTTTGGAGTAAGAAGTTCGTAATATTAATTTTTATTATAGATATTTGTAAAAAGTGATAAAATAATTGCATTTTTATTGGATTAAATAATGGTAGAATTATAATTTCACTTTACTTTGTTAGTTCCCTGTTTCATACCAAATTCAAGGATTATATGGCTTTATGTCTCAAGTTTTTATAAAACGGTATAGATTTATGTCTCACTCAAATGGGGTATAAAGCCACAAGCGCAAAATTTTCGATTATGGTTTTAGATATAATTTGAGTCAGACTTAAAGCCATTATGGTCTTTATAAGTCGGATGGCCTTAAGTCACGTCACCAATAAAAAAAACTCTCACTCTAACACAAACTTTCAATGTTTCAAAAAAAGGGTTTAAATAAAGCGGGAACTAGAAAATTTTATTATTAAAATATCAAACTAAGTATTAAACAAATGTTTGGAATATGGTTTAAATAGCTGTTAATTAGATACACATATTAAATTGAAAAAAAAAATATATTTAAATTCTAGAAATAAATAAAAACTTGACAATATACGACGTTTCTAGTTAAAAACATTGTTAATTTATTAATTAAAATAGTATTCTTGTGACGCGAAGCGCTCAAAATTCTCAAATTATTATTTATTTATATTTATAAATTATAAACAAATAATTGAACCGCAACCGTCAATTTTACGACCGAATAAACTGATTAATTAAACTATTATTAACTAAACTATAGTTATATATATATATATAATACGTATAGAAATTTTATAAAACTATTTTATAAACTGACCATTTCGTAAAATATACATACATTTTATTATATCAAAGTTCGTAAATTATCTTTGCCGTACTTACTTTATTGGGGATACGAAATTAATTTTCCAACTTATTTCATTTTTAATTTTCGAACTTATTTCATAATGAAATATTATGACTAAAAATGAAATAACTTCGAAAAGACAGTTAGGTAAATTAGGAATTGTCTTTAAACTTAAAGTTTCCAGAATTGGTTTCAGAATATTTTAAATACAGCAACAATCTTGGCGGCAATCAGGACGAACTATAAAATCTCTTCTATAAAATAGTTAAAATTCAAAGCCCCGCATATTCATGTTTACAGAATCGCATTAAGAAGTTTGGGCGCCCTGGTCTAAGTAAAATGTTACACCCTTACATATTGTAGTTATATCATAAAAGCTCATTCATCCGAGTCAATTGATAAAATACTTAAATTATTTAATTTGAATTGTCCTGGAGTTGAGCGCAAATTATACCCCCACTACAATTTGTCCGGCGATACTTAAATACATTTGTAGAGCTGTTGTTATATTGAGAAAACTACATTCAACTTGCGGTTCTATTATTGCTTTTCAAATTTGTTTTGATTTAGATAATTAAATTATCAGATATTAAATTTACATGTTTAAAATGTAAACATTCTTCGACTAAAGCATCTTTAAGATCATCTGGGTAATTTTTATATTTAATAGTAATAAATAAAAATTAATTGGTTGGTTTTTCTGGCGCCCTGGGCTGTAGCCCAGTTAGCCCTATAGTTAATTAGGACCTGCATGTATATCCATATTCTGAAAAAAGGGGTAAAACTTTAAATAGGTTTTTTATTTACATACTGTAAATTTTAATCCTATGTTCTGTAATAAAAGACTTTGTGGTTTAAAGTACTAAACATAACATTTTAAAAAGTATACATAAATTCTCCGAATTCTCTTGGATTCTTGCTTAAAAAACGCTAATAGAAATTTTCATTAAAATCAAATTGTAATACTGAACTTAGTCGTTTTTATATGACTTCAAATTTTGTTTTAAAAAAAACTACAATTTAATAAATTACTAATATCTTGACATTCTCTATAAATATTAATATAAAAATTTTTTTAAAAAAATAATTCTCAACAATTGAAGTTTGTTTTATATTATGTTTTTATTAATAACCTTAATTTAAAAGAAAACATCTTGAAAATCACTTAAGAAATTCTTAAGATACAATAAAAATTTTTCGAAATTTTGTTCAATTTATTAGTAAGTAATATACGATATTAAATTAAAAGTAATTAATTTTATAGAAAAAGTAGTACAAACTTCATTTTAATATTAAAATTTTTAACAACATAAATTATTGCACAATTATTTCAAATAAAAAGAATTAAGTATTTCAAGATATAAAATTAAACAATCAATAATAGAATGTATCTTCATATTCTTGAATCTTATTTTTCAACTTTAAAAAATAAATCAAAATATTCATAATTTTTATGTTTTTCTTTTTATTAATTGTTTGAAGTTAACCTGAAATCATCATTGCAGTTTTTCCGGTATTTTTGCAAAAATTTTATATTACCTGATATTCTTCAATTATAAAATAAAATCAAGTTAAGTTCTAAAAAACGTATTTTATTTGATCTAGTCTTCTTGAGTTAAGAACTATGTACAATTTGATTGACAAAAGCAATTTCAAACTGTAATATCGACCTAACGATATTACAGTTGTGTCGTTTTTACAAAAATTTTGTAGTATTTCGTAGTAGTAATTTTGTAGTATTTAAAAATTCTTTATTAAAACTAAACTGAAAGCGATTCAACATAATCCAAACTGTTATAGAATACCATATAGCCATAAAATGGCGGAAAATCTTAAATTCTTAAGTTTATAGAGCATCCAATAAATAATAATTGATGCTTTATAATATAATAAATAAGTTTTTTTTTTTATTTTTTTAAAGAAAACCATTAATGTCCTGTTTTAAATTATTGTTGATCTGGTAGGATTATTGCAAATTTAGCAGTTTTTATATTTATACATATATGGATCGGATATATTAAAATTGCTCCTCCGTTTGTAACGCTATTATAGATATAGTGTCAAAGGTAAGTATCGGATCAGTATCGAAAAGTAAATCGATCTAGCTATGTGTGTCTGTCCGTCCGTGTGTCAGCATGTTAACTCAAAAACTAAAAGGGCTAGAGCTTTGAAATTCACACAAAGTCATTTTTAGACAATTTCTAGGTTCCTTATTGTTTTTGATTAAAATCGGACCAAGGTTTTGGGGAGCTGCCATACAACTTTTTTGCAAATATGAATTTCTTCAAAACTAATTATACTATGGAGATGAAAATTACACACGGTTAGTTTTATAATGGCTCCGGCAGTTATATGAAGTTTCAAAATGTTAGGGAACCATTTTCGGGGGGCTGCCATACAACTTCTTTGCACAAAGATGAATTTCTTCAAAACTAATTATACTACGCGGATGAAAATTACACACGGTTAGTTATATAATGAATCGACCACTTATATGAAGTTTCAAAATGTTAGGGCCCCATTTTCGGGGGGCTGCCATACAACTTCTTTGCACCAATATGAATTTCTTCAAAACTAATTATATTACGCGGATGAAAATTACACACGGTTAGTTATATAATGAATCGAGCACTTATATGAAGTTTCAAAATGTTAGGGCCTCATTTTCCAGGGGCTGCCATACAACTTTTTTGCACCAATATGAATTTGTTCAAAACTAATTATACTACAAGGATGAAAATTAAACACGGTTAGTTATATAATGGAGCACTTATATGAAGTTTCAAAATGTTACGGCTTCATTATCAATAAATAAAGGTTTACTTTATTTTATACATCATTGTGGGTATGCACGAATATCTAAAAGTTAACAAGGGCAACTAAATCTTCCTCGTTTTAAAATGAATTAGATTGCGATTGTATATATATGTATATGATTAAGTAATTGTAATGTAAAAATAAATTTATTGTCTATTTTAATTTGTTTTGAAAAGTGACCAGTTTAAGAAGAGAGAAATGCAATAAATCATTAAAATTCAAAAAAAAAAAATAAAAAAAAAATTATAAAAATTAATAAAAAAAAATTATAGCATGGTCAATGGCTGGCTCATGCCTTTTGTCATTACTTATATGGTATAATTTATTTAATAATACAGCGTATAGGTAAAAAATGGTCCAAAATCTTTTGTTTAAATTGAATGGAATGATCCGGAAAAATGTCAAAAGTGCTATAATAAATTTTTTTTTTGATTATCATTAATAACATTTACTTTTACTTATGCTTAGAGAATTATATCGTTCGTATATAAATCAAAAATTGTTTCTAATTAATCAAAAAAATATCATATTTCCGCATTGATTTTGTAAAAAAATTTTTTTTAGCGTATTCCTTTGCTCCGAAAAACAGAAACAAACATACATATAAGATCAAATATAGATTATTTTAAAATTGAAACATCAGACGCAGTTCAGTCTGCCGCAGTAAGTTGCTGATTTCCATTGCAATTGAATTACAAAACAAAATAAGAAATACAAAATTAAAAAATAGTATTTCTTAGATCTTTTGTACTTTCTCTTGTAAACGAACATAATATGTGAATATGTGAGTTTGATTATTTTTATTTTTTTTTTCATTAATGTATAATTTAATTTTTTTTCTCTTTCTTTTGGTAAAGGAACGAAATGGAATTATAATTAAAAAAAAGAAGGAAATTGTATATGTTATAATCTAAAAATAAAACTGAAAAAAAAATATAATTAATTTAGAAATTAAAGTCAAATGCACCAAATCAAATAATTGACAACATAATTAAAGGAAATAATTGATGTTAATAAAATTGTACTTAATAAAAAAAAAAAACTATAGTAAGTACATGATTTTTCTTTAAAAGACAATTGTTTCGATAATGAATCAATCCCTCCAAATTGTGGAACACATTACCTCCATATGTGCTACCCAATTCATATGACTTAGAAAAATTCAATAAGGAAGTCAACTTATACCTCTTGGGTTGCCTATTCAACCCTTGATAGACATACATATTTATGTCTTATCGCTACTTTTCAGCCATTATACTACGCAAGCAGCTAGGGTGCTTATCCCATTATTTAAGCTACAGGAGGAGGTCGTTTTAGTGAGTAAAAATCTTACACTACCTGGAAGATTAGGATTTCGGGTGCCTTTTAAAGGTTTTTTACTCCTTTAGAAAAAAAAATTAATCCCTTGAAGGATGAAAATAAACTGTCGTTGATGCCAGACTAGGTTTAACCTTCTAATAAATAATTAAAACATATTTCATTGCATATCTTATTCTCATAATAAAAAGTTAAGAATTTTTTTTAAGAGGAAGGATATTTGTTACTTTGAAACAGAGGTAAAAGAAAAAAGGTTCATAGAACCTTATTTTATCTCCTAAAAGACTAAAAAGATAAGATCTTCTACGTATGTCACAAAACTTTGTGAACCTATAGACTTAAATTAAATTATGCATCAAACAAGATCAAAAAATATTTAACATTAAAAACAACCAATGCCATTAAAACAAACATTGAAATATTTTAACCTTAAGTAATTTGTTATTGTTTAATAATGCATTACCAGTCGGTCCTATCTTTTAGAACTTTTTATTTGTTAACATTTATTTCCAATAGTTAAAGTTCGTGTTATACAGTTTAAAATTAATTATCAGTACAAATTTAAAGTCTATAATGTTTTTTTTATCACCTTTTTTTTAAAATAAGAACATGAAGTTTGTCTTTTAAAAACGATAAAAATGTTGTAGAGTACTTATATTACTTTAGACGCGCAATTTAACAAAGAGATAGTATATAAAGTTAAAAGAAAACTTATCTTGAAAATAAAAGTTACAAGGTGGCGCATCAGTAAATAATATTGTATATTTTTTTTTTTCAAAAAAGGTTTTTGTTAAAAAAAAGAAAAGAAAAAGTCGTGTACTTACACTTCCATCTTTGGAACGAAAACGTAAACTTGATTTTCCATCAATAATAATATTTGCATTCTCAAATTCAACATTACATGGTGATGGTGGACCCATTGTCCATGAATCATCTGGATCTGTTGATGTTTCTAATGATAAATCACCAAGTAATACAAAACCGGATTCATTTGGCTGTAAATAAAAAACAAATAAACGAAAATTAAAATAAATCAAATAAAAATAAAGAATTTAAAAAATTAAAATAAATAAAAAATAGTTTTTATGGAAAATAAAACAAAAAAGTATTTAATTCCTAAGGGATTGAAAACCTTTAAAATACAATAAGAAAATCCAAGCCTTTAAAGATTTTTACTCTTTAAAACCTACACTCCTGTAGCCAAAACAGTGATAATTAAGGATACGAACGAGAATGGAATAGATGATATGTTTTTACTAACGATAGAATGGGGAATTTTAAAAGTTAGATATTGCCTTAAAAAAATTTTAAATTATCTGACCGATAGCTTTTGAATAGATCTGACCGATAGCCTTGAATATATTATTAAATTATCTGACCGATAGCTCAGTCAGTGATTAGAGTGGCGATTTTTCGATTAATATATCCTGGGTTCAAACCTTGGTCAGATAATATCGTCGCTTTACAATAAACACTGACCATCTGAAATAACATAGTTTTTTATAAAAAGTCTTCAAATTTTTTGCAACTGTAAAAATTGTTTGGCTTTGAAGATAGTCAATTATGGAATTTAGAGTTTCCCCCCTTTTCCAAACAAGATTTTCTTAAATTTCTTTTTTATTATTAAATATTCAACTTTCCTCTTGAATTTGGCATATTTAACAAAAAAAATGCAATTTTTGTACATGACCGCTTTTTGCTGTAAAGCGACGATATCTAATAAAAAAAATATATAGAGTATTTAAACTTGATATCGTAATAGTTTATATTAAAATATTAAATAATTTTAACTGTCACACCTGAAATGGAAATGCAACTTCACATACTTATGACATGGTATTTGGTAGGGGGCTGTACATGAAATAAATAAATTATTAATTTAAAATCTTTAAAAAATATCTGAATCGATATTATAAATATTAATAAAAACAATTACAAAATATGAATTAATTATCTTAAAAATAAAAATGCTTTTAATGCTCATACTTAATTCTAATATATTATTAACGCCCAAACTTCATATTGAAACTCACAAGTTGTTGATTAAAAAGATCTCCCGAAGTTAGCTCAAAAAATATATGATACCTAAAAGACTCCGTAGAAATGTACAATATATGAATGAAACCGTAATGATGTTAATGCAGTAATCGAAACTGTTATACTAATAACAAGGCCATTATACAAACATGTGTAGAATTTATTTCTTATTCTTCAAAAGTAAATTAATATATTAAATATGTTTATATATGTACATTATATAGAATTCAAGTTCACATAATATTATTATTAATTAAGTCAGTTCTTCTGCTTATTTATAACTTTCGACAAAAATTAAAAAGAAAAGAACAAGTTTTAGTTTTGAACTAATTTAAATTAAAATTTGTATATTGTAACAACAATAACAACATTAAAAAATATGGTTATTGGTTATGGTTAACTTTCATTATTTTAAATATAAACAAAACCGAAATCGTTTTTCTAGAATTCTTAAAATATATATAATTATTCAAAAAAAAACAAAAAAGGAAATTCCAATTCAATTCTTGTTTTTTTATTTTATAATAATAATTTGGTTGGTGAAAATTTGACCTTGTTTTTCCATTTCTTTTCACATACTTAACCTTTTATTTTAACATTTTATCTGTTTTTTAGTTCGTGAAACAAAAAAAAACAAACACAAATCAAAAATTTGCTTTCTATGATCACGAATTTTTCCTTAAGTACACATTCAGTACTTAAAAATTATTAATAGTTGTCTTGTCTCACTTTCAATTAGTGTACGTATAAGTATCTATAAAATGTATGCCTTTCCCGAAATATGAATAAAATTCAAATTTTGCCAATTCTTGTAATTTTATTATTAAACAAGTAATGAAAAAAACCAAGGGGTTTTAAAAAGCACATTTTCAAAATTTAAAAGGATTTCTTACTGTTTATCATGTATTTTATAAAAATATATATAAAAATAAATATTCAAGTTACAGGTGTTTAAAGATAGGAAAATTTCAATTTTCCAGCCCTTATAGCTTCTTAACAAAGAGCTTGACAAAAAAATTTTGTTAACTAACTCCTACTAATTTCTGAGAATCTAACTTCTCCCAAAATTTCAAGACCCTAGCTTGAACCGTTTAGAAGATATGTGTGGCCAAAAATTTTGCAAAAATTTAGTTTTGCATAATTGTAAATTTTAGTACCGTATGGCAACCCTAAACATTTGCCTTTTAAATTTATAAAGTCTATAAAACCAGTTATCTTTTGCCGTTTTCAGATTGAAAATATACTTAACAGAATTCTTGTTATAACAATTTAAAAATAGGGCTTTTTCCAACTTTGGGGAGCTTCTTAACGAGTGGGGTTACAGAAAAAAGTTCTAAATTATTTTTTTCCCAATATCTACCCGTGGTTAAAATTTCTTTACTCTATTCAAACGGTGTAAAAGTTTTTGTAAACATACGAACGGACAGACGGATGGACGGACGAACAGAGTGAAGCTATATAGGCACATTTATACAACATTTTTTGAAAATGAGCTAAAAAACAGAAAACGCTTGTGCGATTGATATATGAATCATATAGGAATGAATTGCATGAATTGCTCAAGAAGAGTATTATAAAATCAAATGAAGATTGTCTTTCTTTTCATTACTTTTCTTTTTTTGCAGGGCTTTTGTTTTCTTTTTAAAATGAATTTTGTCACACAGAAGCTTCAGACCAAAATAAAATGCGAGAACACTTTAAAAAAATTTTTTTTAATTGAACTCATGAACTCGTGTCGTCTTCTCTGATTATTTCTTATGATTTTTACTTTTAGAAAATCAATATATGTATGTATTTTACTTCACTTTCACCTCATAATGATTTTAGTTTTTTATTTTGTGGGTAAATTTATTAAAATGACAAATTTAAGTGTTAAAAAATTGCAAAAGAAAAAGTGACAATTCTCATCAATCAATTTAAATTTGATTTTAATTTTTCATTTCTTAAGTTGAAAATTTTTTGTTCATATGACGGGTTGTCGTGCTTAAATTTATTTCATGTAATATAATATACCTAATCAAGATCCTGAGCAATTGTTTTCCTAATTTTGATTTTCAGGGAATACATTGATACTTTAATTTGGCATAACTTTTTTAAAATCATTGTTTCTTCACTTGAAAGTATTAAAGAACTATTATTGCTACTATAACAAAGCTTTTAATCCACCATCTGGGCACTTTAAAACATCTTTATCTTATTTTGGTTGTAATGAACAATGGATATCACAAAATTTAATTTTAATTAATTAAAAAATAATTAGTGATACTTTTTGAATTTCTAATTTTTTTGTGTGAGAAATAAATAAATGATTTAAACAATCAATTCCTAAACGAAAACTGCTGAGCCAACCATTAAAAATTTAAAATGTAATTAAAATCGGTGACATGTCAGAAGAAGTCCCATGGGACTTTGGATTCTTTAAAATGAGTCAGAAGTCCCATGTGTCTTCTGTCTTACCACTGGGAGACAAAAGTTCCATAAAAAAATACAGTACAATCTCGTTGAAGTGAGATTGTAATTAAAAATTTTAATAAAAAATTTAAAACATCACTTTACTACTACTGCCGACTATATAAAATCATGATTACATGCATATAACATACATGCATATACATGCATATACCTATGAAATGAAGGTAAGTTTATATACATATTGTGGAGAAAGAGCGTATAATCCTGTGATTTTGTAACCAATTATAAAATCTCTTTTAATTCAAAATGTCGTATATATACATATACTACATTTAAATTTACTGTAAAAGTCGTATAAAACTCTGATTCTGAATTAAATTCTAAAATCCCTCCTAATTCAAAATTTCGGACATATTTTTTTGCTGCAATAGAGCGGTACCCAGCTACAGTCACTTATGCCAAGACTCGAAGGCACCGCGCAGGGTATCGACCGAAATATTCGATGGTTTCAGATAGACACGCGCGAAGACTTGATCGCAGAACGGTACAATTCGGGCGCGGCGGGGCGTTTTAGCTTTTGTAAGTACCCGTATTTTATATTCGGTTACAAAATCACAAGGTTATATGCTTTGTCCAGAATATGTACCCATATGAAATATTGAATGGGGCTTTTATTGCTGCTCGATCTATTTTAAAAACTTAAAAGCAGGCAATTAATAGTTTATTTTCAGTGGAATATTAGATTTTACTACATTTGAATAATCCCAGCAACACTATCACATACCTATATGAAAAAAACTATATTGTATCTAAATGAACACTCAAAACGGTAAAAGAAAAGAATGTGCGCATATACATTATGATGTCGCAATTTTCGTTTCTGTGTTTTTTTTTGTTTTTATTATTCTCGTATTTTATTGTTGCTCTGGTATTTTGTACTAAAAAAAAAAACAAATTTACAAAAACTTATGCTATTATATTAAAAGGTACATATTTATACGTTTATATTAAAAAAAAATACATCGGTATATCAACTTTCTTTTACATTGTTTTTAAAACAGTTATTTTTTGTTTTTCCATAGTTGATTTTGTTTTTCCTATTTTCCATAGAATTATTTCCGTACTCAAAAAAAAATATATATAATAAAAGAATGGTAGATATTAAACAAAACAAGTTTTAAAAAAAAAAATGGCAAAAATAAAAATTTTACTATTAAAGAAAAGGGTACGAGGGGTGAACAGTCCTATTTAAAATAGAATTGAAAAATTTTAATTTAAGTTTTTAATTTAGTTGAACTAAAAAAAAAAACATATGTTCGTTACAAAAATTAAATGTCTGTAAGAAAAATATTAATGTATATGTTGTGTACTATAGTAATTAAATTTTTAAATAATATATCTATATATGTAGCTATGTTTTCTTGGAAAACTCATAGAATATTAATACTTTGTTTTATGGATCTTCCAACATTCGTAACTTAGCTTAAAACTTGTTGATTAAATAACTATTGATAGCGTAGGGTAGTAATCAAGATTACTGTATTATGATTATAATTTACTTTTGGAAAACCTGGAATGCCTGTTAAACCGACAAAAAAAAACTTTATCAGACTCAATTTCTTTTACTGATTTATTTATATATATATGAGTTTTAGAAATTTTCCGATCTTAATATTTGTGACTTATATTTTATCAAATTTCAAATGTAAATAATGCGTTATAGACCGAATATATTTTTTATACGTATATTATAAGATTTTGGAATGTGACAATCAGTTAGTAGTTTCTGGGGCTTTGACTACCTTCCAAAAATAAAATCACTGTTAATGTGACTATTTTGAGATTATTGCTCTCATTATGAGTTCAAGATTCATTTATAGAGGATCTATCTCCAATATTCGACCTATCTCCAACATTCGAAAATGAACTAAAATTAATATTTGATATGTATTTTTAATGGTAGCGTATCAAAATCTCGTACTTTTATAAATCTCGCGTTTCATAATCTGGTGTGTCAAAGTCTCGTATAACCTCCACTATTTTAAAAGTTTTGTAGTTGAAATATGTATGCAGGAAATACAATTAAGTAGGATTTTAAAGTTGGTTTCAAAATCAGGGTTTTAATAATTTGTTTAGCGGGAGCTTGGGGTAGCCCCCGATATTTTAAAAGTTTTGTAGGTGAAATATTAAAGTAGGAAATATAATTAGAAGCGATTTTAAAGTTGGTTTCAAAATAAGGTTATCAATATAATTTCTTTAGTGGAAATTTGGAAGGCGGCAGCCCCCATTATTTTAAAATGTTTTTTAATGTCTTAAAATATGTATGCGAAAACATTGTTAGGACGGATTTTGTACTAGAAACAAAATCAGGATTGTACGCCTTTTACAATATATGTGTATATATGTATATGTGAGATTCTTATCTAGGAGGGATTTTAGGGTTGAATTCATAGGCAGGATTATACGCTTTTTCCAGAATATTTATATATATGTGGGTATACGAGATTCTAAATTAAGTGGGAATTTAGAGTTGTATTCAAAATCAGGGTGAGATTTTGAAACATGAGATTTTGAAACGCGAGATTTTGTACGCAACTAATTTTTATTTATAAAGTATACTTCGGAGCTAAACAAAACACATGCATATTTTGTTTTTAACATACTCAATTACATAACATGTAAAAAGTTTTATTTCGGAATGATTATAAAATTTAAAAACTTCTGAAATAATTCTATCAATTCGATCTTTAACAACACTAACACTTTTTAAGCAAATCAAATAAAATATTATAACGATTGACATTACAAAACATACTATAAAAGAGAACAATCGCCTAGCAATACTAACTCTAAATCCGATTAGTAAAAATATCTAGCTATATTAAAAAAATCAAATGATTTTCTTTCTATGTTAAAAAAAATATAAAATATTAATAAGTAAAATCAATCGATTTCCGATTTGGTTATCATAACAAGGAACGAATTAGTTAAATATTACGTTAATACCGGGTCAAAACAAAAAAAAATATTAAAATAACTTAAGACTTAAAAGAAAACTTCATTAACAAAAAAATAACCATTTTGGTGTGAAAACTTTATTATTAATGTGAAACAAAAAATTGTATCTATTCGTAATTAAGCTATTTTTTTATGTTTTGATTTTCTTAACTTTTGTTTTATATTTTTTATTTTATTTTTTGTTATATTTTCTATTAAAGTTTAAAAAAACAAAAAAAGTCGCAAGGTTATGGGGTATCCACAAACAAAAATAAATATAAAAAAAAATTTCTATAAAATTCTATTTTTATATTAAAAAATGACGATTTTTTTCAAATCAGAAACCTGTTTAATATAAGAAAAAATGTTAGGCATTTTATAGATTTGGTCTGTTAAAAATTAGTTGCTAACAGTTTTTTTTGTTGTGATCAATATTAATATCACAATAAAAGTTAATAAAAAAAGAGTTGCCATTCTACTTTTTCCAAAATTTAATTGAATTTTTTATAGTAAGTAAATTGTATTTTATAGTGCAAAAATATATAATAAGACTCAAAATTGCATACTTAACCTATAAATACACTCAAATTTAAAAAAAAATTAGATTGTAAATTAAATGACCAGAGGGCAGAAATTTATTTTGGGTATGGTTATTAAGATTTCTTAAATTTTTTTCTGATTTGTAAAATTTTCGTATAACCTGTTAAAATCCCTTTTCTTTACTTGACTTTTGATTTTCATAAGCAGCAGTCATTTCAGTTTTCTGAATAATATAAAAATAGGATAAAGATGCCATTGAACAAATTTTAAGTAAATAATATTGTTGATAAATGGCTGAGTGGCAAAGTGGTTAGAGTGCCGACCTTTCATGCGAAAGGCCTGGGTTCGAATCCCAATGAAAGTGAAAAGATTTTTCTGGTTTTCGGCTCGATTCAGCTTTCATTTGCCATTGGGTTTAAATTAATGGCTTAATCATTAATTATATATCTTTAATAAAACATACATAACAATATAAACAAATACAAAATGTAAACAAATAACTCAATTAAATAATATAACTCACAGATAAAGAATACCATATAATTTAAAATACAAAATTATTACAATATAAACAAAATAGAACTGTATCTATTGAAAATCTAAGACATTTCTACATGTTATAAGGCATAGTACTATCTCATGTTTAAATTGTTTGTGGAGTTCATTTTATCAGCTCTAATATATGATTATATTTTCCTTCTTCCGATATGCACATATATAGTCAGGCTGTTTAGCCTATAACAGTGAACAGTTAGCACGTAGAGATGCCGGAAAAAAAATATATATATATAAATTCAAATTTTCTAGACCAGACTAGATTCACATTTGTATTCCACTTTAAATATAATTTGAGAGTTGCATTTTTACTATAAATTTCAACATCATATTTAATCTGCAAATCAAAAAAAAAATTGAGTAACATATTACCAGGCTAATTAACAACCGAATTTCAATATTTTTTTAAATGATAGATATTCAATACAAATGCACACCATTCTCAATATTTTTTTTCCAAATTTTTCAATTTTTATTCATCATTTTCAAATTTTAATTTTCAGCCATGTAAAAATATATATATACTGATTATCTATTCCCTTCCTCGAATTTCGAGGTTCAGACAGATACTTGTTTAAATTAGGAAAGAATTGCCTGCTTTTAGGAAGAATATTTTTAACAAAATTTATTTACAACTTTGTTATTAAAATTTGAATTTAAACTTAAAAAAAAATTTTTTATATTTTATTCATTTAATTTGGCAACTCTTACAGACAAATTTTGCCCGATGACTGGAGTTGCATTTCTTTTTTTTATTTTGATCTTTCATTTAGAATTCATAATGATTCACCGTTGTTTTTGTTTCTGTTTACAACGTAACGTGATTAAAATTAAGAGGAATTTTTTTTATTGTTTTGGATTTCCAAGAGGTGTCTCAAGTTTTTAAATTTATTAAAAGTATAGGAATAGCGCCTCTATAATTAAGGAAAGAAAATTATTTATTTCTATTTTTAATAATTAAAATTAACATAAGAAAAACGATTAGGTTTCTGTTTTTCTGTTTTTTTTTTTTTATTCATTTATTTTTTTAATTTATAATGTGGTAATAGCCAGTTTCTACTGTTGTTGTTTAATGTTGAATGTTGATGTTGTTGCCATTTTATTATTACTGTTACTTTTTAATAATAATAAAAAAAGTTATTGTATTGCAAAAGTTGAAAAAAGTAGAAAAATGGAAAGAAGTTTTTTTTTTATGATTCTTGTTCTTGTCTAACAGTTATTTTTTTTTTTGTTACTTTTGTTTAGGCGTCCGTCCAGATTTAACAGCCATTGGATTTTATTTACTTTGATTTGATTCTTTCAGATATTTCAATGATGTTTGAAATTTCAGTATGTATTGGAGAAGAGAAATTTATTATGATTGAAAAGAATTTATATTTAAATTAATTATTGCTATTCATTTCAAATATTTTGATATTTATTTGAAGTTATTGTTGTTTTTTTATTAATTTTTAATTCTGATTAATTAGCAATAAATTAGCAGTTATTTTTTTTTGTCCAAAAAAATCAATTCCGGAATCGGAAAACTCGATTAGTTTCTTAAATAAATAATCAGAAATTAACAATGCAAAACATGACTTTTGACTTTTTGACAATAACAAATGTAAATAATATTTATGAAAGTAAATACATATAAATATTATAATATCTATACCAATTATACTCAAATCCTATACATAATAATACATATTTAAGAATCTAGAAATATGAATTGACCATCTAGTTATTAAAGAAATTAAAAGACTTGACTTCAAACTTGAATTACGTATATTCAGAATTCAAGTTTATTTACATTTAGATAAGGTTGAATCATATGAATAAACTGCACTTTAATGCTAACTTAATAATTAATCTAAGAAATAATAAATGACTAAAAAATATCTAAAATATCTGAATATCAATTATTGATTAGCTTATATGTAATTAGAATTGTATGACCAAAAATGGAAGAAACAACAACTTTATAAAGTATGACGCATATTAGTTGGAAATGGAAGTGTATTATAGAAGAAGTTAAATATTTAACCATAAAAGCCATTTAAAATATATTGAATAATAAATAATATAGAATTTCCGATTCTTTAATTTTAATAAAATATTATTTGTATTTTTAAGTGGGGTTATGTTATTTAATTTCGATTCATCTAAAATAAGTGTTAGTATTATAAAACCACTTTAAATTTCCTTTATTTGTAGTTGTTTTATTGTAATTTTAAAACAATATATGTATTTAAACAGTACATGTGTACATATAAGTTATTTTAAATGGCTATAAATTGACGTATTCAATAAATCGATATTCTGTATTTGCCGATTAGTGTTACCAAATAGTTTTAATTTTTAAACCATAAACACCATTAAGTTTATCTGCTGACATCTTAAAGGATTAAAAATGAAGATTTGTTATGATTTTATTTTTATTTAAAATATAACACATTTTGAACAATTAATTTTAAACAAATCTTATCTGTTATATTATAATCTTGAACACATAATCGGCTCGATGTACCAGATTAATATTTTAGATTCTAGAATCTTCAATGAGACAAATTTAACTGATGAAATAGTGACAGATAAAAAGGTTTAAAAAATTCGTCTTCAATTATATTATAAAATTTCTACCAACCATTTCTAAATATTATAGACTTCTACCAGTTCAACTAGTTATTGATCAATGAAAGTATTTTCAAATTTAAATACTTCATGGCTTCATTTGTATTGAAAACTTTTATATAACTAGTTTTGGTCCATAAATAAAAAGCTTTTTAGCAAGTTTTAGTTCCTCATTATGCCACTTATGGCAATATTTCTTTAAAATAACAATATTTCTGTATTAATAATACCTAATATACAAGGTATACCTGTATATATTTCATTTTGTCTTTAAAATATGACAACTCACTGATCTTTTATATACCTTTAATATTTGATATAAATTAATAAAGAATACAAAAATAAAGAAAATTTAAAAAATACATAGAACCAGAAGAATAAAAAAAAAGTGATTTTAATTTTGGACAGTAACTTATAATAACATTAATTTTTATATGGTTGATTTTTCGAGCTTAAAAAGTTGGGTATTGTTATTTTTTTATTAATAATTAAAAAAAAAAGTGGTAATAAACAATTTATTTGAAATGATCATACATTGTCCAGGTACACGGATACCCCACACTGTTTAGTTATTTTATTTGCTAATATTTTATGTTCATCGACTCTTGGTTTGAAAACTTTTAATGTGAATATCGAAATCTTCTAGTAACCAAATGTTTTAATTTAAAATCATTTTTTTTTAACAAGAAAGCTTAACATATTTCAATGATGATTCAGATTTTTACTGAAGCAGAATTGATAATTTTAAGATTTCAGAACAATTTAAAAATTAAAAATAAAATATATTTTGACAATAGATAATAAGGTAAAGAGCCTGATGTGTTTTACACTAATTTTAGTCACATTCTGACAATTATAACGTCTCACTAGCGAACTAACACAAATAGTAGGTACTTAGTTACTTTAGATAAGAGTAGATATATATATACATATTTTGATATAAGTATACCAAAAGCAAGTGCTAAAATTGGACTATCTTATGGAAGATCTTATGAAATTTTAAATTGGAAGATCTTATGAAAGATTTAATTGGAAATGATCAAGAGTCAATTCTCTTATATTTCTTGTATATTAGGACTTTATTTTCACAGAAAGGATTATACCTAACACTTAAGAGATCCTTTGCTCAAGTCTCTTAATGATCATGAAATTAAAATTAGTTCTACAGTTCACAAAAACTAAAATTTATAGAAAAAACTAATAACTAATAAATCTATTTAAAACTATAGTATTTTGTATATTTTGTAAATATTTTGTTTTTGAACTTAAGTACTAACTTAATCATTCATTTAAACTTTCTAAATTTTTTAAAATTTCTTTCCAAATTATTTAAGCCATTTTTTCTGTTTCTAAATCTTAATTAGATTTAAATTTTATTTATGAAAAAAAAAACAAAAAAACTTCAATGAAAGGCATAAATAATCAAATTTAATTTAGTTTTTCAGAATAATTTTTTTTTTTAAATATTTTTGTTTTTTTTTTTTCAATTAAATTTAATTAATTTGTTCAGCTTGTTACTTAAATATTTATAAAATAACAATTTTTTATGTCAACACTTTTAACAAAATATTTATTAAAAAACATGGCGCAAATTTTTTAAATACATTTGAAGTGATTAAGCAAAAAGATAGATATTTTTATTTTTTTTAAAGTTCATATAACAAATTTAGCATTTAAAAAAATTATATTTTGGTAGTCAATTAATTAAGAACCGGATACTTTATTACCTACATAAAAGTAATTAGTTATATAATTATATTTAAATTTGTTAGAAAATAACTTATAACTCTATAAAACTTATAAATCTCTAATGGGAGGATATGAAAATACGGTGTACTATTTGTGATTAAAAAGTAAGTTCATTACTTGGTTTATTATGTTGAATAGTGAACCAAATACTGGTTACTTGCTAAATTAACATTGATTATAGATAAGAAAAGTCAATTTGAAACTACAAAACGATTACAGTCAAACTTTTAAGTCATTTTTGACAGAAGAGAAAGAAGTACTTACTACATAGTATATGATCAGAGCAGAGTCAGAGCTGTCAAGCTAAAAAAATGTGTTTCTTTTTGTGCTCTGATTATCCATTTTGTGTTCTTTTTTGACTCGCAGAGTGCTCAGAGCGTGATCTGTGAGGTCGTAAAAAATTCTCAGATTTCACAGAGTTGTCAAACAAGGAAACGTCAAATTAAGAATAAAATAATAAAAACGCCTTTATAAAAAATAATTATTTAAATCTTTTATATTTCAATTTTATAAAATAAATTTTGACGCAATCAAACAATAATGACGTTAGAAAATAATTTGGCTTTTCTTTTTTAATTCAGAGCGTTCGGATAAAATTTTAATTTGAGCATAATTTGCTTTGATCGCTTGACATCTGCTTTGCGCACTGATCTGATGAGAAAAATAAAAACGTCCAATTTAACTGTTGACAGATTGTTTCAGTAATCTTAAATACCAAATTTATTTAAATTAATTAATACGATTGAATTAAGTAAGTTTTAGGGGATTAGAACTCCAAAGTTAATGAACATTCATTTAAAAGAACAAAAAAAAAAAAAAAATCTTAAGCTTTTACGCACCTATAAACTTTCATTTGATTGCGTTTTTCATTCCAATTTTTGCTCATCTACATTTAAAAGATTTAATCATTTAATTACTTTAGTAACCTTTTCATGTTCTACCTCAATAATTACTGACCTTCCAGATTAATTACAAAAATATAGCATAGCATGTGAAGTATTAACCAACTTCACCTTATAGAATGTCAAATATTTAAAAAACTAAATAAAAGTTTTACTATCATTTTATTACAATATTAATTTTTTTTTTTTAAACAATAAGATAATCACTATAAAAAAGTAATTCATTAGGGCTAAAAAATATATAATACTTGAAGAAGAAGAAAAATTGGTTAATTGTGTGATCATAACTATTAAACATTTTTTTTTTAACTACGTACACGTACATATATTACAGTCGAATCAAATTTTTTTTTTTGATTCAAGCGTAAACACATGTGAGAAAGAAAATAAAAAATAAAAAAAATTCACTCCTGCCTGAAGGTTAAAATTTTATTACGTTTTTTTTTCAATTGAAAATTAAAATAAAAAAAACTTTTTTTCAAAATTTCATTCAGTCTCCAACAAACACATATGTTTATATCTTATTTTTGATTAAAAGTTAAAAAAAAAATTCTAGAAAAAGAAGGTGAACCGGCATTGCAGCTGGTCGGCCATAACAGTTTCAAAAAAAAAAAAAAATAAAGAAAAATATCAAAAAGAAGCCAAAAGAAATACATATATATATATATATAAATAAAAAACAACGAAACAGACTTTATTTTTTTGGTTGAATAAGATATAAATAGCTTTTTTTTTTAAGTTTTTGCAGTGATAGAAAACATGTGGCACGCAATTTATATATGTATGAATTAAAGTTATGATTGTAATACATCGGCTTCTATGATTCATATACATAATTATGATGATATAATTTATTAAGTACGCAATTCACCTGTTCTCTTTCTTCTTCTATGGAGCTACAGTCCGTTGTCAAACCTTGGTCTCCTTCACCTATACCAATTGCAAATTAATGCATGAAACAAAACATATAGACCGTTTTTACAACTTAAGCTAAAAATTTTTATTTAAAATTGATGAAATATAGTACAGACTACCAAGGTTAATATAAAACAGTACAGACTATCAAGGTTAATATAAATGGTAGCGAATTAAAATAGTTTCAAAATTTCTGTACATTTAAGAATTAGTCTTACCAAAAGTGGTAAATGTTTCGTGATACGTGATCAAAACATTGCATTTATCAAATACACGTTTATGAATTATGAGATTTGGAATATGGTTCATGATTCATTTTTGCTTAATCGTGACTCATTTTGGAATCGTTTAACAACGACTCAGGTACTTCCTCAATTCAAACCAATAATGTAAAGTGTATATCACAATTTTTTAATTAGAAGTCAATTAAATTTTTAATTTCGGTACGCAAAATTTATTTTGACTGAAAATTCCTGATTTTTTAAATATGTATTTTAGCTAAAAAATATTTACATAATATTTTATATGTACTCGTTGGCGTATATACATATTTTGTATTTCTTTTTTAAAAGTATCCCTATGGTAAAACCCAACGTTTTTAATAACATAAGATTGTTTTTGCTACACATTTACATAAACATTTTACTATTTGAGTACATATGTACAGTAATAATTACTTTAAATATACTAAAACGAGGAAGAGTGTAGTAGAGTAGACTGTGTCAACTCTGGGATACCCGTATGACCGTAACATATACATTATATCATTAATTACTTTTGACAAAATTTCAAACATTCAGCTTTATTAGGTGTAGAGTAATGCTCATATAAAAGAAGGAGTTGTATGGCAGCTACTCGAACCCTTTGCAGTAGACCAACCAAATTTTGCAGTAACTTTGGCCATTACACTAAACTATTTTTGGCAAAATTTCAGACACCCAGCTTCATTTAGTGTAGTGTAATCCTCATATAAAAGAAGGAGTTGTATGGCAGCTACTCGAACCCTCAGCAGTAGACCAACTAAAATTTGCAGTAACTTTGGTCATTACACTAAACTATTTTTTGCAAAATTTCAGACACCCAGCTTCATCAGGTGTAGTGTAAAGCTCATATAAAAGAAGGAGTTGTATGGCAGCTACTCGAACCCTCTGCAGTAGACCAACCAAATTTTGCAGTAACTTTGGCCACTATACTAAACTACTTTTGGCAAAATTTCAGACACGCAGCTTCCGTAGGTATAGAGTAATGCTCATATAAAATTAGAAGTTGTATGGCAGGTACTCGAACCCGTGGACCAAAATGGCTGAATTTCAAACTCGATTCCGTTTTTTGCATAAAAACGAATTTGTGAAAATTTCATAATCTTAGCTCCTTTACTTTTTGAGTTATCGTGATGACGGACGGACAGACGGACGGACAGACGGACGGACAGACGGACGGACATACATAGCGATTTATTTTTCGATTCTGATCCGATCCATACACTTGAGTCTATATCTACCCCCCCTCCTTCTCTGCGTCACAAACGTAATGGCAAATTTATTATACCCTTGGACTATATAGTCATACGGGTATAAAAAATAAAAATGAAAAAAATTTTTCCTCTTTTTATGTTTTAACATTTTTAAAAAAAATTCTTATTAGGGTTGAAAACAATTGAAAAGCATGTAATGGTCCAGTCAAGCCAGGTCAAGTAATTTAGTAGTTGTTTATAGAGGTAAGGTGAATAAAAGGTGTCTGTTTCTATAGTAATATTTTTTTTATTTTTTTTTTTTCTGTCATATAGAAGAAATAAAAATAATAATTGTACCTATGTATGTAAAAAAAGAAAATTATATGTGTGTGACATGAGAACCTTCACATTTCATTGATACACGAAATGGTTGAATTTTTTTTAAATAGCAGATTCCGTTTGAAAATGAAAATTTTTGTTTTTCTTCATTTAAAAAAATAAATTTTGTATTTCCATTTTATTTTTACGCGAATAAAAGTGCATAAAGGCTTGAAGGTTTCATATTTAGTTGATAAAAAATAAAAAAAAAAATAAGATTTAAATGAGCCATAACAAAACTATCATCATCATCATCATCAAATGGCGTCACAACTCGGGGTGAGTTTTAGCCTGATTTACTGCTGCCCGCCATACTTGTCGATTTTGTGCTGCAACTTTCCAGTTTCTGATATTAAGTTTTCTTAAATCATTTTCTAAGCCATCTGTCCATCTTAGCCTTGGTCTTCCTCTGTATCTATTTACAGGTGGAGCAACATCTAATATAAGTCTTTGTGACCTATTATTTGCCATTCTAGCAACGTGTCCAGCCCATCTAATTCTTTGTGCTTTAATAAAGCGGACCACGTCTTCATTATTTATTAGTAGTTGTAGTTCTTGATTGTTTCTGTGCATATATTCACCGTGTAGATTTTGTTTCGGTCCAAATATTTTCCTTAAAATTTTGCGTTCAAAAATTTTTAGACTATTTTCGTCTGATATTGATAATGTCCAATTTTCCGCACCATAGGTCAATACTGGTCTAACTAGGGTTTTATACATACACAGTTTTGAATGTCTAGATAAAAGCTTCGATTTAAATAGTTTTTGATGTGCATAGTAGCATTTGTTGGCCGCTTGGATTCTATTTTGTATTGAACAGTGCATGCTGTTGTCGTTGTTGAGCAATACTCCCAAATACGTAAAATTATCTACGCCTTCGAAGTTGTATTCTCCGATTGTTATGTTTTGCGGGCTGCGCCTAGTGTTTGAGCGTGATAATATCATATATTTTGTTTTATTTTCATTTATTCTTAAGCCAATTTTGATAGCTTCTGCTTCGAGTTTCACGAACTGCTCCACCATAGCTCTTTTGTTTCTGGCTATTATAGCAATATCGTCAGCAAAAGCGTTAATTTGTGATGATTTGTTGAATATATTTCCCCCTCTATCTAGATCTTTCGTTACGTAATGCAGCATAAGGTTGAAAATCACTGACGATAATGTGTCGCCTTGTTTTACACCTGTTTTTATGCTGAAAACCTCTGAAATTTGATTTTGTACTATGACGCTGCTTCTGGTGTTATTTAAGGTCATCATTGTAAGTCGAATTAGTTTTTCAGGGTATCCCAAATTGTGCAAAATTTTCGGTATTTCCTCTCTTTTAATGCTGTCGAAAGCTTGTTTGAAATCAACAAATAGTATATGCAAGTCAAGATTGTATTCGTAGCATTTTTCCATGTTTTGCTTTATGAGAAAAACTTGGTCTGTTGTTGATCTGTTTGGTCTAAAACCGCATTGATACTCAGCTAAGATGGTTTCTGCTTTCTCGTTTAGTCTTTCGTATAAAATTTTGCTAAAAATCTTATATGCAACATTTAGTAACATGATACCCCTGTAGTTACTGCAATTGAGTTTATCTCCTTTTTTGTGGATAGGGAATATGGTACCAATTTCCCATTCTTTCGGCATGCTTTCATTCCTCCATATTTTACACATTAATCTGTGTAAGTGATGAAGCAGCTCTTCACCTCCTTTTTTAAAAAGTTCTGCAGTAATACCGTCTTCGCCTGGTGATTTTCCGTTTTTAAGTTTATTAATTGCTGCTGTAGTTTCTTCAATTGTCGGCTCTTCCGTATTAGGATTTCGTTCATTATCTCCTTCTATGTGAAATGAAAATGTTACTCCATCATTATTGTTATTGTCAATATTGAAAAGTTCTTCAAAGTATTGTTTCCACCTATCTATAATTTGGTGTTCGTCAGATAGAATAAAACCATTTTTATCCTTGCAATTTGTCAATTTAGGTTGGAAATTTCTTGTTTCTTCTTTTAGTCCTTTGTAAAAATTTTTTATGTCTTTGTTGTTGAAGTTGGATTCAATTTCTTCAACACGTTTCTTCATGTAACTACGTTTTTTTTGTCTACAAAGCTTAGTGGCATATTTCCTTTTCGTTTTATAGATCTCCTCGTTTCTCCTTGTATTTCTTTGTATCATTTTTAGCCTGGCTTCATTCTTGTCTTTAATTGCTTCAGTACATTCTATGTCAAACCATTCTTCATTTCTTCTATTCGTCTTTATGCCTATGGTTTCTTGAACTGTTGAGTTTATTGCACGTTTAATGTTTAACCAGTCTTCTTCTATAGTTGTTAGTTCTGTAGTCATATCTCTTAGGCAATTCAGATTATCTCCAAGTTTGGTTTGATAGTTTTCTAATACCCCTGTTGCTTTTAGTTTTTCTGTATCCCATTTCTTTTTCTTTTCTCCCCTCTTTTTTGCGATGTTTGAGATTCGTTGTCGAAGTGTTACTTTGACTAGGAAGTGGTCACTGTCGCAGTTTAATCCGCGACATGTACGTACATTCATTACTGAGGACATTCTTCTTTTGGTCACTAGGACATGGTCAATCTGGTTCGTTCTTCCATTTGCTGGTATTTTCCAGGTACCTTTATGTATATTTTTGTGTGGAAAATGACTACTAGCGATGTATAAGTTGTATCCTGCTGCAAAGTGACACAATCTTAACCCGTTTGCTGATGTATAACAAAACTATATTACTTTATATTTCTTTTTTTTTTTGTTAATGAAAATTCCAAGCCAAACCTCATCATGATTTGTTTTATTTTTGATGGTATTTTATTTGTTAACAAGTTAGTAAAAAAATATAATAAACAACATTTCAATTGTAATTTTTTTTATTTTTATTATCTATAAAAAAAGTTGAATATTATATTTTTATTTTGAATGAAAGCTTTTAAAGAATCCATGATGTTAATTTTAAAAATAGAAATAAAACAAACAAATTATGAGAAAATTTAAAACCAAGTTTTTTGCACTTTGTTGAATTATTTCGCTTTGTTAATTCAGGTGGAAAAATATGCAGTATTAAAGTGCCCATACTATAAAATTATATTAAATAAGTTGCAAATGTAGTATACTGCATACCGCTACTCTTGTACTCTGTATGCAGTACTTCTTTATTAAAGTATAAAAAAAAAACTATAAATTGAATTATTTTAAATACCTACAGTTAAATTATGTTTAAAATATATATATTTAACTTCATTATCCAAATATGTGAAACTGTTTAAATCACAAGTTTAAGTTTATTATTACTATTATTAGTATAGTGTTGCAGCCGAAAATTTCGGTTGCAACACTATACAGTATAAAAAAATAGAGAAGGTAGAAAAACTTATATATTTTCAATATATTTTTTTTATATTTCAATAAAAAATATTTTTCAAAGTTCAATTATTTGACATTTGAATATGTAGAAAAAGCGAAAAATTTTTAAGTTAAACAACTTTTTTAATGACTGCGTAATGGTTGCGGCATGACAGCGTCTATTGTAGACACTTTCATATAATTCAATACATTTAACTTTGTTTGACAGATAGCTACAGATAGCTTAAATCTACGTGTAGAGAGCGAAACGAGAGCGTTTATTGTAAGATAGACTATTATACTATTTCATAAAACAACAAATTAAAAATCTCCAGCTTGTTAAAAAATTAGGAAATATAATAAAAAAAATTACATATGTGTATGTTATATACATATACATTATTATTAAACTGTATACTAAAAAAGCAAAAATCATTGCATAAGTCAAGGTGTTATACTGTAATTTTTAAAATTGAATTGCATATGTCAAGGAGTTTTTGTAAAATTTTTTGAAATAAGAAACCTAGTTTACCAAATTCCGTTTAAGCTTTTCGCAATTAGGTAACATTGATCACCTTTATTTAAAGTAATTTAAAATTTTTCTAATTTAGAGTTTGTTGCCATGAGTACTTAATTTATAAATATTGGAATGTGTTTATTATATATACCTAAATAAAGATATTTTGTTTTTTTTTTTTTTTTTGTTTTGCATTGGCAATTAACGTTTTAATTTTCTTGTTTTTTGATTTTTCCTTAAACATATTATAAAAATAATTTTTATAGTTATAGATAGATGAAAATCGTGAAAAAAAAAGAAATTTTACTTTGAATACAAATAGTAAATATACATATTAGGTAGTTAGTATGGTAGTTGGTACACATGTTTTTTGTGTAAAATATTCATTATTTTAATTGTAAAATAAAGTTAATTTTATTAATAATCAAAATCAATATCAGAATTAACTTTAAGTAAGTCGGTTCAAAATTGAAATTATTTTTTAATTCGTATATTATTTTGCTAAATAAACATAAAACTGCCAGATTATTGAATTGCCAAAACAGGATTTTCTATTAATTTATTTTTTTTGAAAGGGAGAAGAGGGATATTTTTTTTTTACTTTGTTTTGTCACTTTGTATTTAGAAACGTCATAGATCAGACCAATAGCTCAGTGGTAAAATGGCGGCTTTTCAAACGAAAAGTCTCGGATTCAAACCCTGGTCGGATCATATCTAATAAAAAATATTGTTTATATTAAAATAATTTAATAAGAAGTCCAAATGTTAAATAAGCAAAGGGTTAATATTATCAGGCAATATTTACTATTGTCTGGTACTACAAATAAATAAAAAGAAACGTCATTCATTGTTTCTTAAAAAAAATAAATAATTTAATTAGTTATTTGGCTTATTTTGTAATAATTTCTGGGATGGACAAACACTATCAAAAATAGGACTGTCCTTTCCAAAACGGGACATATGGCAGCCTTAATAATATACATAATAAATACATTTGCCAAATTTTATTTGATTTAAAAAAATGTTTGTTATCACTTGACGTTTTAATTGATTTTATAGATAATATCAACTTGATTTTCTAGTTTGTAAACGTACTACAAAAAATTTTCTTGAACTTTTTAATAAACTTGTAATGAATTTTAAAATCAAATATAATGATTCCCATTAAGATTTTTAAATTAACATTAGCAAGTTAAGAAATTATGTTTTTATTTCAATATGAAGATGAATACCAATCTGATTACCAGTTGTAAATTTTTATTCTTAAATGAACAAACAGCAAATGTGTCAAATTATGTTTATGTAATTTGAGAATTTAAATTTACTAGATGAAATTAGGTGCAAAGGCTTCATGATGGTTTGTGAACACTAAAATCAAATAGGTTCGTAAAACATCCGCAGTGCTGACCAAACTTTAGTTACTCTTGATTTAGTATTGGGCTTAAGTCAAGCAAGGTCATCCTTCATATTTATTTTTTTGTAGTGCCAGACAATAGTAAATATTGCCTGATAATATTAATCCTTTGCCTATTTGACATTTGGATTTATTATTAAATTATTGTAATATTTTTTTGATATGATCCGACCAGGATTTGAACCCGAGACTTTTAATTGAAAAGCCGCCACTTTACCACTGAGCTATCGGTCGGATATCCTTCTTTTAAAATTAAATTTTAGGATAAAATTAACAGTCCAATATTTGGAAAGAAATTAGAAAACTAAAATTTAAGAATGGGAAATAAAAATTATCGATTACTTACTCGTATGTAGAAAAAAATCGTTATCTATTTGTTTTAAAATTTCTTAGTAATATTCTAATTTAAGAGCCAGCTAAATTACCTAACATAGTTAATTCTACCTTCTTTGAACAGCAATTTTAGATTATTAAATTTGTAATTATAACGAAATTAAATATCTTTAAAACAATATTTAAAATTAAGGAAATAATTAAAAAAAAGTGTGAGTATCACTATATATACATAAACATGTTAATATTAAGTTGAGGAAATCTCTCTATACACTTTACATAATTATTTTTGATTGAACCTAATAAACCCATAGCAAATGCTATAAGTATGTTCATCTTATTATATTAAAATTTTCATATAAAATATAAATTAAAACTTAACAAATGTGTAAATAAATTTTCCAACTATAATTAGTAATTTTGTTTTGAAAATAATTATGTCAGTTATGTCCGGAACGGAACGGAACGAATGTAAAAAAAAAAAATAAACATGCGTAAAATAATAATAATTAGAAAGAAACAAAATAAAAAATACTACAAATTTCCGTAAAAAATATAATTGAAAAACATTATGAATGTTGGGTTTGTAACTTTTAATCAAACATTTTTTTATCATATGTTTTAGTTTGTAAAAAAATTTAAAAGCATGCAGTTTTAAAACAAAAAATATCTAACATTTAAAAAATCAATTAAAAGAGTAAAATATCTTATTTCGAATATGTAAAATGTAGCTCTTGGATGTTGAAAACACTTTTGGGGTAATACAAGACTTTTTTTGTGGTGAAAAATTTCATATAAATATATATTTTTTTAAGTGTTCTATATAGTGTGTGTGTAAAGAAATATGTATAACCATATATTTTATTATATTTGGGTAAAAAACACATTGAGCAATGCATGAACAATTTCGTTTATTTTTCTTAATTAAGAACAAATCTTGAAGCAATTATTAATACGAGCTAAAACATAGAATCAATTGCTACAAAAGAATGTAACGGTAAAAGTAATTTATATCTGGTTTTCGAAATGGACTCCGCCATCATTCGCCATTGAGTTTAAATTACTGGCACCATCAATAATTGATAATTTTATATTTTAAATGAGAAATACATACATTTATATAAAAATACACAAATAAGTTAATTTAATAAATTAATAGATATATAAAATTTAAAGTAACTTATAATCCAATATAAGATTACTACAATAATTAACAAAGATAATTTTTTTTTTTTACGAGGGAATCGAAAGCTCGAAAGCCATCCATTGTGCGGTGTTTCATTGGGTGATGAGCGATTTAAATACACCAAAACCACACCCTTTTTGAGCCAAACCTTAGGAGGGAACCTGTGATACAAATGTACAGTTTGGCTACAGGGATGTGGATATGGAACGATTTGGGATTATGATTGAAGATATTTGGGATTTCCGGGTTATGGGGGATGTGGAAAATTGAATGGGTTATTTAAGAAGAAAGATGTTAATGTTCTTCTTAAATTTAGCTAAATCGTACACATATACACTATGGGGGATTGTATATATTGAAAAACTAAGACATTTCTACTTGTTACGAAGCCACTAGTTTACTCTCTCATGTTTAAATTATATGTAAAATTCATTAAGATCAATTATAATAATAAGAATAAAACATTTCTTAGTTTGTAAATACCTAATAATAAAAAGTCAAGAAAAATAAAATTCTTTCAAAATACAATGTTTAAATTTGAGAATAACTTAAAGAATAAATTAAAAAATTCATTTCGATTGAGAATGTACCAGTAAAAAAATTTGGGATCAATGGTACATCTTAGTATCTGGGACTCGTATTATTTTAATTAAAAAAAAATTCAATTTTGAACCAAAAATTTTACACTTTTAATAAATCAACGCTTATAATAACTAACAACAAACACTTTTTTTTGTTACAAACAATTCAATATCGCAATATGAATTTTTTATTTCTGTTCTTTGAGTTGCGCACTATTCATATATATGTATAATAATATCAAAATTTATGTCGGATGTAACGGTTTAAAAAACGCGATATAAAATACTTAAAATATTTTTTTTTTTTTACTCAAAAATAATTTAAAAAGCAAAAACGAAAAAAAAAGTAGCTTTACACAATTTTTGGGAACGTTTTGATACTTACTACTACTTTTTACATATATGTAAAAAAAATATAAGTATGAAATTAAAAAAGAAACGAATAACGCATGTGTGTACAAATACAAATTTATTAATATTATTTGTTCACGTTTAAATAAATTTTTTTTATTGTTTTATTCAAATTTAAGCTTCCATAATTTCATTACCATTAAATTTAACCGCATTTTATATTTAATTGCATTTTATGTTTTAGTTTTTAAATCATTTTTTTTATTTTACTCAAATTCTTTTCAATTTTTTAATATGTAAGTATTTTAACCCTTTCAGTTCTTTTAAAAAATGTGTGTAATAATAATTACTGCTTTAGAATAAACGGATGGGTGGCACAGTGGTTAGAGAAACAACCTTTCATGCGAAAGGCCCGGGTTAGAATCCAAGTGAAAGTGGAAAGACTTTTCTGGTTTTCGACTCGACTCAGCAACCATTCGGCATTGGGTTCGAATTATAAATATTTAATAATCATATATCTTTAATAAAAAAAACGCAATAATATAGTAATATAAACAAATACAATGTAAACAAATAATTTAATTGAATAATATAACTCACAGATATAGAATACCCAGAATTGTATATATTTAAAATCTAAGACGTTTCTACATATCTACATATCTCATGTTTAAATTGTATGTGGAATTCATTAAGATCAATTCTAATAACACGAATATAATATGACCCCCTATTCCAACATGTACTTATGGTATAGACAGTCTTATTAGCCTAACAGTTGAACAGTTAGCGCTTTAAACAAAAAAAAAAACACATACGTTACTTTATATTATACGTAGGTTATTATTACCATATAGTTTTTTTCAGATTAAAGTTCATAAGGCACATAGAAAGTGTGACTGCAACCAAAATTGTTGAAAGTATGTCGCAAAGGGTTAATATCTATTTGACTCTAAACACATTTTATTTCTAAAACTATTATATTTTTCTTTATGAATTGTAAACTAAATTAATTTGACATAAATTTCTACCAGTCTTTTTTATTTTTGGTAACATTTTAATGATATTTTGTTTTTTGGTTCATTTAAGGGCAAAATGATAAAAAAAAAAACAAAATAAATTTTGTAAAAAAGTAGGACTATGTGCTTTACAAATATACAATCTCTTCTTTGCACATATGAAAGTGCTTTTAACAATAAAATAAAACTAGTTATGTATTAAAAAAATGAAATAATGATGGTATGAAATGAAACGATAATAATATTGATGACATAGTTTTAAATTTTTTTTTTAAAAGTAACAACTAAAGATTTAAAAAAATAAATAAAAATAAAAATTATAATGATAATTAAATCAAAATACCGTGAAATTGAATGAATTCTTAATCTAATCATAAATAAAATGTAAACAAGGTATTTTATTAAATTTTGATATCATTGGTACGCAAAAAGTTTAAATAGAACTTTTTTAATCTATAAACCGATTAAATATTTTAAAATTAAAAAAATTAATTTTGAAATCAGCAATATGATTTGCAGATTAACTGTACTTAAGTGGTTAAAAAAAGTTTGTATAAAAGTGGAAAATTAATATAAAATGCCATATCATAATAACAATTATTTGAATAATTTTTATGATAAAGGATGAGAGTTGTATGGCAGCTACTCGAACCCTCTGCAGTAGACCAACCAAATTTTGCAGTAACTTTGGCCATTATACTAAACTACTTTTGGCAAAATTTCAGACACGCAGCTTCCATAGGTATAGAGTAATGCTCATATAAAATTAGAAGTTGTATGGCAGGTACTCGAACCCGTGGACCAAAATGGCTGAATTTAAAACTCGATTCCGTTTTTTGCATAAAAACGAATTTGTGAAAATTTCATAATCCTAGCTCCTTTACTTTTTGAGTTATCGTGATGACGGACGGACAGACGGACGGACGGACGGACATACATAGCTAAATCGATTTATTTTTCGATTCTGATCCGATCCATACACTTGAGTCTATATCTACCCCCCCCTCCTTCTCTGCGTCACAAACGTAATGGCAAATTTATTATACCCTTGGACTATATAGTCATACGGGTATAAAAACGTTGTCATGTACATTTCATTGACGACACTTTTTTGTTCACTACGTAGTGAGAACGAAACAAGAGCAAAACGGGAGCGTTAATGTAGATAGGCTATTATTGTTCATTTTTGAAATGATTGAAAAAATAATAAAGTATTTATAAAATTTGAGTTAAATTTGATAATAATTGTAGAAGATATTTTGATTTCAGTTAACATATCCGAATAAATTTTGTGGAGTGTAAATATTATTGAAACTGACTGTATATACAAAATAAAAAAAAATTAATATGAGTCGCACCTCCAAATTGTGGAACACATTACCCCCATATGTGTTTCCCAATTCGTTTAAACCGGAAAAATTCAAGAAGAATGTCAACTTATACCTCCTGGGTTGCCCTTTCAACCCTTAAAAGTCATTTATATTTATGACTAGTAGTAATTTTTCAGCCATAATACTGCGCAAGCAGCTAGGGTGCTTATCCCATTATTTTGGCTACGGAGGGAGGTTGTTTTAGTGTAGTAAAAATCTCACACTACCTGGGGGATTTGGTTACCAGGTGCCTTTTGAAGGTTTTTTCCTCCCTTAGGAAACAAAAAAAAAAAAAAAAAAAAAAATGTATATTTATTACAAAACTTATTTACTTTTTAATTCTAGCATACCTATAAAATAAGTTCATTAAATTCATCAAAGAGAAATGTTTTTAAAGCAATACTTATTAAATATATTTATAAAACAATAAGTTATTTTAAAAATTCGAACCTTAGATGATGCTTAATGTAATTAATTGTCAGCTTCTTTATTAAAATCAATTATTTACTTTTCTTTAACATTGAATAAATAAAAATAAAAAAAAACCATGTAAAGAGTTATTTTCAATATTATACATTTCATTTGGTAAACAATTTTTGAACTTGATTTTCTTGTATCTTATTTTTTGAAACTTATAATTTTAAAAATAAAATATATAGATATGTTGAATTATTATTAATAATATTATATTACGTCAATAAAATTTTTTACCAAATTTAGTAATGAAATAAGGTCATATTTAATTTATTTTTAGAAAACATTTACGTTTAAATTTATTAAATATGTAAGAACAACTTTCCTTTAAAGAATATGTCATATAATTTTTTTTTATTTATTTGGCATATCTACTAATTAATTGAAAAATAAAAGTATTTTGAAATTTAATTCAATACTATTGTTTAATTAAAAAAAGAATTCAATTCATACTTGTATGTACAATACAAATCTTAAATTGGTACAGGAAATAAAATACAAATAATGTATAATTTTTCATTAAATTTTATGACTACTTCCAAATAACGACTGACAACTGCCCGTATTAATCCATTAAAAGTTAATGAAATTTTGAATTTCTATATAAGGAAATTGCATTTTCTTAAGAATATCAAAATTTGTTTAATATCATCAGCATTGATCAGACAATCAGATCTTTAGATTTTATTTAGTTATTACGACAGGGATTCATAAACACTTTAAAATCATAAGTTGCAATATACACTTATTTGAATATTTAAAAATGACAGGTACTCTCTAGAATCAAAATTTTCAATAAATAAGGATCTATAATTATATCTACATATTTTGAAATCTATTACAGACCTTGGCATTTAGTAGACAATCTTGGTTAAAAATATGTACATATTTTAATAATCCAAACTATTTTTTAATTAAAAAAAAAATAAATAAAAAAAAAACCAATTCAGACACAATATAATTTCATTTCACTTTTATTTTTTTAATTCAATACAAATTCCGACAAAAACTTCTCTAAAAAAAATTAAAATCAAGTGAAATTTAGTAGGTGGCAATGACGGCATTATTGTTATTGTTTTTGTTATTATTATTATTATTAATATTATTAGTAGTAGTAGAAGCGATAGTGTGGTAACATTATGATTATTATAACTAAAATGATTATCCGCCCCTATGAATTGGTAATTTTTTTTTTTTTATCTGTCTGTCAATGTTGTGTCAGTACACTTGTTAAAGTATTTTGTAAATTGTAATAAAAGTGAAAAAACAACAACAAACAAATAAAACTAATAAAAAATTCAATAATTAATTGAACGTGATCAGAGCACTAAAAAAAATATTTTATTTTATTTTTATTTTTACCGTTCTTATTTTTTTTTTTATTTAATTTCAAGAGTCGTGAAGAAAATTTCATTTTCTTTTTATTTTATTTTGAACAAAATGATCACGTCACTCAAAATACAAAAGTTACCTGTCAGTAAACATTAGATAGTGTAGTAGTAGTAAATAGTGATGGGAATATTAGTTAACTTGTCAAGTGAAGAATATAAAATTGTTTGAATTTTTGTAAACTTATTTTATTGTTACAAAAAATGTAAATTGAATGTTTGTTTTATTTGTAGGATTTTTATTTGATAATTATAAAGAAGTTTTAAAAAGAGCTAAGCGTGTTAACCTCATCAATGAAAAAAAAACAAAAATATATCATAATTATGTACATATATGTATGTATGCATGTAAAACAAAATAAGAAAATTGATTTATTACCTGTTACAACGAAATGAAAGTAAATAAAAATGCTCAAACAATAGATAAACAAATGAAGGGTTTTCCAATAAGCAATTAAAACTTAATTTAATGATTGTTACTTCTTCACATTCAAACGGTTATTCAACCTTGAATCTTTAAGTTTAATATTTATTTATGTAATAAATATAATTGGTTATGTTTATTGTTTTTAGAGTTTTCATAATGGTCTACAGCAATCTAGAATATAGTATTTTCATTAAGTTGAAAGATTTCCTAAAGAATATTTAATCCCTATGCATATTTAAAATATGTGTTAATTTTTAAGTAAAATAATTTCTTAAAAGTTTGTAAGTTAACTTATAAAGTGGCTCACTCACACAATATTATTGCTCAATATATTCTACAATATTTTTTATAGTCGTCCACACACAACGCAATATTATTGTACAATATTAATTTATAGTAAAAAAATTTAGTTGTAGTAAAAATGTTGAGCGATACAAACTTTGCTTGTATAGCCAGGGTATTAGCTGAGCTTAAAAAATAAAAAAAAAACAAAAAAAAGTAATGAAACAACAGTAATTTATTGCAACCGAATTAGTAATACCCTTCACCTGACATTTTAAGTTGACAGTTATATGAACCCCCAACTTCAATCTATCTCAGTAACATTAAGCAAGCAGGACACTTTAATGAATATGCTTTTTAGTTCTTAACAGGTGTGCGATAGACAAACCACCTGAGACAGAACTATCTTGTATAAAGTTTTCAAGTTTCTACTGATAGTAACATAGAAAAATACCTCTTAGATCTTGGCAGATGTGTGGGATATGTCCTTCAATTAAGGAACATAATGGAAACTGAAACAGAAAATATTGCGCAATATTGTGCACAGATTACAATATTTCATATTGTACAATTAAAAATGAAACAATATATTGAGTAAAATATAAATTTTTTAAAATTTTCTCAATATATTGTACAATGTGCTAATATTACCTACAGAACATCAATTTTATTGCACAATATCAAATATTGAGCAATATTGTGTTTAAATGGGCCGCTTAGCAGGATAGTATAATTCTTCTTTACGTTTTCAAAAAATTTATTTGATTAAGGTGTTGTAAATATTTATTTATTAATAAAACATTTAATGAATTTGATAATTAACTATAACTAAATTATTATTAAAACGCCGCTTAAAAACTTAAAATTAATTACAATTACTTTTAGCAACTGAAAAAATAGCTTATCAAGCCCAATAAAATACCCTTAAAAAGAAAATTTATATTAAAACAAAGAGAATTAATTATGTTTTGGTATAAAAAAAAAAATTAAAAGTATAAGGTATTTGAAAAATTTAATAAAACTTATTTTCTAGTTGGGATTCATTTTTTTTTTTTTTACCCTACAAAAAACACTCAATAAAAATCCAAAAGAAAATCATACATAATAAAAAATATGAATGTGAAAATTAATATTAACTGAATAATAGTTTTATATATTCATGAAAAATTTGATTCTTTTTTAAATATCACAGATAAAGATTAGATTTTATGTACAAGATAAAAAAATGAAAACAATATCTTGGAAAAAAATAGAGTTTTAACATTTAAATAAGAATTGTATATAAAAATAATGAAGTAAAAAAAACAAGCAGGGAGAGTACAATGACTTGTTAAAAACATGATGTATACTATATATATTTTATAATATAAATGCATATGTAAATATGCTATAATTTTCAATTTAATAATGAGATAAACATTCTATAGAGTAGAAGTTTTTAGAAACTTTTTTTTTTTTAAGTTTAGGTTCAGAAACTACGTAAATAAGCCGTTTTTCATTTTACTCTTTCTACTTATTTTTTTTTCTTATTCGTTATGAGTAGAAAAAAAGAAGTACCATTAAAACTTATTTTTTTTTATTTTTAAACTGAAACTTTGTAATTAAAAAAAATACTCGTAATGGTAGAATTATTATTTTTTTTTATTCTAAGTCTTGATTTTCAGGTTATTTTTATTTTCATAATTATCGTGTATTTTCTTTTTTCAAAGCAACTTGAATTTCTGAAAATAAAATTTAAAAACTAAAACAGAATCTAATCAATGAATAACTTAAAAACTAATTTTCTAATCAATTGTGGCTTAAAGCCACTATCCATTTAACATTGATTATGAATTTTCATTGGTTTGAAATAATACAAGTTTAAATAAAAATTTTAGTAAACTGCAATAAAAATCCTCATTAAAAATATTAATTTTTTTAACAATTAATTAAATTGTTAATTTTGTACAAATTTATATGTATTTGGGCGTTTGAGTATTTATTTATTCGAAAAAAATGAAATAATTCAATCGTTTTTAGAAAATTCCTTTAATTTAAAAAAAAAATAATATTTTTCAAATTAATTTTCTAATATTTTTAATGTGTTTTAAAAGTTAGTAAAAGTTGGACTTCTTTAACGCGCTTTTCATAAATACAAATTTTCGTTCACCAAATTTTCCTCTATTATATACTTTTATATTAACTTGCCTGTATCTATGGGTTTATTTTTCATTCTGTAAGTTAGTGATACATTAATATTAGAAATCTGACCATAAATTCATAAGAATTGTATGGTGCAGTGGTTCCCAAAGTGGCTTTGGGTGTAAACAGATCTGAGTTTGATCCTGGATTAAGATTAACTAAAAGAAGAACTGTGTCTCATTTTAGCAATTTACTTTAATATTAAAACATTTTTAAATGCAAAAGATCTACCATAATTTTTTTTAAGCTTAAAAGTTTTCAAACATTAAAAGAACGGTTCTTATACCACCAATTTTACTTATATATTAAAATAGTATTTTCTACCTTCAATTATTTTTTTTTTATTCCTTTTCCACTCCTTTAAGGAGTAAAGGGTATTCACCAAGTTTATTTTAAAATAGGCTTCAGTTTCTTTAATCATAATATTCACATGTGCGCCATCTATAATCTTCCACGAGAATTATTTATATATGTATTTTATTAAATCTTAATTTATATTACGATATAATTATACAATTTAACGATATTGTTTTTTATTAGATATGATCTGACCGGGGTTTGAACCCGAGACCTTCCACATGAAAGGCGGCGTCTTTGCCACTACGCCATTGGTCAGATTTATTAAAAGTATATATTGGAAAAAATATTTTTTTTTTATTTTATTTTTTAATTAAGTCTGTCAGTAGAAGTAAAACTAATTTTTTCCGTCAAGAGTTTATGCTAAAAAAAAGTTGTTTTTCATTAATATTAAAATTTTCATTCAAATATTCAAATACATAATATATCTATCGAAATCTTAAAGCAAATTAATCAGCATTCATCTTTATTTACTTATATAATTCTTTTAAAATCAACAATATTTCCAATAATTGAAAAATTTTAGTAAATCATATCTTAAACGTTACAAATTTTGATTTCTTATCAAAATAAATTCATAATAAACTTTCTTACAAAATTTTAAAAAATATTTAATTCTAGTTTGTATCTTTTTATTTATTTTAATGCATATTGATACATTGAATTTATAAATGATTTGTAATAAAAAAAATTAAAAAAAAAAAACAAAACACAATATTACATTTGATTACATTAACAACAACAACAACTGATTAAAATTGACAGATTTCATATAGATGTCAATTTGATAGAGACATCAATAGAAAATAACTTCAATAGGTATTTGTGAAAAACAAAAATTATCATAAAATTTGTATAAATTATGAAAAATTACTTAATTTTTTTTAAGCAACACATTTTAAATATTTCATAATTTTAATATTTGATCAAACTAATTTTCAAAAAAATAAATAAATTATATTATGCCATTTTTATTGTTTTATTTTTTGTCTCTTTCTTTTTGTGTTTTCTTTTTTTTTGTAAATGAACAATCAAATCTTCGAATTATTAGTAAATTTTTTTTTTCAATTTTAATCGAAACAATATTATCACTTCTTAATTAAACACAACTTATTGTGAATTATAAAAATAAATACCATATTGTGAATTGACGAGAAAAAATTAATTCAAAATAAAATTGAAAGTATTTAACTAACATCATTGAATATTTAATTTTAAATTTTTTTTTTAAATATAATGTTCAATTGTTTGTACATACATATACAAATTGTTAAACAGTTTTGTTTATAAAAAATTAATCATGTATTACAACAACAATTGATTAAAAGTTAAATGAATTTAAAATAAATATTTGAAAAGAATTTAAACAATATGAATTACGATGAATTTGTGACTTTAATAACAATAAATTCAAAAACAAACTTACAGTTTTTTAATTAAATTTTAATTCAAACAAATTTAATATTTCAATAGTGTTTTAATAGATAATGGCTGTTTTGAGGATTGCTATATATTTAAAAACATAGGTTCGGAAACCTAAATAGATAGATTGTAAAAATAAACGAAATTTTTGAAATTTTTTAAAGAAATTTGAAAATTTATTAAAAACAATAATTTAAGAAAATTTGGAGGTCATTTCGTCCTGCAGTTATCACAGTGTAATATGCTTCCCATACACGATATGCACCGAGTCTTTCACTTGGTACGTGTACTTGCGAATTCAACTTTGCATGGGAAGTTGAAAGACCATTGTGAAGGTTGAAAAGTTGATTGGAAGAAAATCAAAAAAATTTGTTTTTTTGTGGGCGGAGTCTTTGGTTTGCATTTTAGTTGTATCGTGTATGGGCAAGTTGAATAACTTGAATGCCATTTTGTTTTTTTTAATTTTTTGACACGAAAGAACGTTAAGATATTCCGATTTGAAAAAATAAGAAAACTATATTGTATAAAATAACAAATAATTAAGTAAATAATTTGAAAAAACATATAAAATTTAGTTAGAAAAATGTTTTAAAATATAAAAAAATATTAAATATCATAATTTTAGAAGAAAACGAGGAAGAGTGTAGTAGAGTAGACTGTGTCAACTCTGGGATACCCGTATGACCGTAACATATACATTATATCATCCGGTTAATTACTTTTGGCTTTATTAAGTGCAGTGGAATACTCATATAAAATAAAGAGTTGTATGGCAGCTACTCGAACCCTCTGTCGTAGACCAACCAAATTTTGCAGAAACTTTGGCCATTACACTAAACAGTTTTTGGCAAAAATTCAGACACCAAGCTTCATTAGGTGGAGAGTAATGCTCATATAAAATAAGGAGTTGTATGGCAGCTACTCGAACCCTCTGCAGCAGACCAACCAAATTTTGCAGAAACTTTGGCCATTACACTAAACAATTGTTGGCAAAAATTCAGACACCCAGCTTCATTAGGTGGAGAGTAATGCTCATATAAAATAAGAAGTTGTATGGCAGCTAATTGAACCCACTCCACTAGCCCAACCAAATTTTGCAGAAACTTTGGCCATAAAACTAAACTACTTTTGGAAAAATTTCAGACACGCAGCTGTAATAGGTACAGAGTAATGCTCATATAAAAAAAGAAGTTGTATGGCAGCTACCCGAACCCATGGACCAAAAATGCCTGGATTTAAATAGCGATGACGGCTATTGCAAAAAAACGAATTTGCGAGAATTTCAAGATCCTAGCTCCTTTAGTTTTTGAGTTATCATGCGGACGGACAGACGGACAGACGGACGGACATACATAGCTAAATCGATTTATTTTTCGATTCTGATCCGATCCATACACTTGAGTCTATATCTTCCCTCCTTCTCTGCGTCACAAACGTAGGCAAATTTATTATACCCTTTGACTATATAGTCATACGGGTATAAAAATTAATTAGACAGAACAAAATATTTAAATAAAAAATTCAAAATTGTCAGATACTTTTCACTTTTAACATATTTTTCAAAACAAAAAAAAAAAATTAAATAATGGTTTGATGGTAGATTGGATAGTGTATGGTAAGGTTTGTAAACGTGTCCGCAAACAAGCTGAAAACCTGGTCCATCAATGTATGGGCTACATTAGTTATTAAGTTATCAATCATCATATTAAAATAATAACCATTCAACGATTAGATTTATTATTTTTTAGAGATTTATTAACCTGTTTAGTGTTTAAGGTTAGAATTACATCAGATGATTTTAAGCAAAAGAAAATTTTTAAAAATTAAAGTGGATGTATTATTATTATTATTATTACAACTAAACAAAAGGAATTTGTTAATATTCCAATTTTTTATATATGTATATAATACAAAAAAAAAAAAATAATTGGATAAAAATAACTATTAATTAACAGACAGGCAATTAGAATTTTCAACACATTAAACCAAATTCTACTTTTGCAATAAACGAATTTTAAATAACTAGTATATTATAGCTAACATTTAAAATTACTAAATTCATTCATTTAAAACAAATTGGAATTTGTTTTACACAATATACATAATTACTTAAAATTTATATAATATTTTACTTAAAATTTACTGATCAAACTCAACTCACTTATTTTTTTTTACTTTTCACATAATATGCATAATACCAGAAATGACAGAGACGCACCTGCATTTTAAACGAAAGATTTGATAATCTTTGAGAAATCATTTTATATAAATTAAGTATGATGAATGAATACAACTGGTAAATAAAGATAAAAAATAAAAAGATAGTTTAATTGAAGAAACACTTTTTTTCATTTATCTATTTTAAAAAAACATGTCAGACAAAAATACCAATCAGTAACACTAGACAGTAAGCTCTAACCAACTTTGCAAACTAATAAAACAGCTACAAATTAGTTAATTTAAAACATTTAAAATTAGTATTACATGTAACATGTTATGTTTTATGTGTTATAATTCGATAAAGTTAAAGAAAATTAAAAATCCATATTAAAAACGTTTATTGGCATTTTTTGTTTTTTTCCATAGAATTGTTTTGATTACTTATGGATAAGTTAACATATAAGATGATGAAAATATAGTTATATCAGGAATTATGCATATATTATAATCGTATTAATAAGTTTATTAAAAATTGGAATTATTATTTTTAATTTTCTTTTGTATTTCTCAAAATAATATTTATGTTCAACATGAATTAAATTACATTTTGATCATTGACTGAGAGTGAAATGGAAAATAAAAAAAATGGTGAAAAATAGATGGTAAATTTCAAAATAATTAAATTTTTTATTATTATTAATGTGGAAGAGGAAGAAAATAGATTAATTAGAAATAAAAGGTTGGGAAAATTTTAATTGAATTGACGTGGGAAATTTTTTTTTTGTAATAAGTATGATGAAATTTTTAAACCAATTAAACTAAATGCATTTCAAGCATTTTAATTATTTTAAAACTGTTTTTTAATTTAATTATTTAAATTGAAATAGGAAAATCCCATCATAAAACTGATTAGAGAAGAATCCTAACTAAAATATGTAGGCTCAACAACGAGCAAGTATTCAATATTTAATAATAACAAAAATATAAAATAGTAAAAATAGAAATTGATCAACATATGAACTGATAATAATTCAGATAACGAGATTATAATATTCTAAAACTTGATGACAAAGGTTTACGAAGTGGATGATTTTGATTTAATCAATTAAATTGAACTATTTATATGTTATTATTTCAATTGTAAAGTTTTGATAACTTTCATTTTTTTTTTTTTGAATAAGTTTGATGATACCATAGTCTCTATAAAAAATATTCTTTCATTATTTTGAGCTGCCTCTCTAACAAATTATTTTCATTTACTACATTTTTAACGAACTAAGACTTATCTTAAACTAAAAGTTACTAATTTTAAAAAATAGCTTTTATAGCTTAGCTTATAGCTCAGATATAATTAAAAAAACTTTTACTTAAAAAATTATGAAAAATTAGAAAATAAAAAATAGTAAGAATATTATACCCTAGAATTCTTTCTTTTTCTAGAATTGTGTTTCTTATATGGTAATGCAGAGTATTAACTCTACATTCAAATAAATTTATCGTTTTTTTTTTTTTTTTTTAATTGTACTATTCAATTATTTTAAACTCTTAAAATTTTTTAATAATATTTATATTTTGAAAATTTACAGTCATTGAGAATTTTTAATTAAATTTTTAATTAAGAAAAATACATATTTTAGGCTTTTAGTTCAAAATTAAATTCTGCAGTACTATTCTTATTATATATATTTGGATTAAATTTTTTTTGTACATATATACTAATTGGCTAATAAAATTTTAAAATTTTTAGTGCTTAACAAAACAAACAAAAAATGCGTGAATGTATTTCTTTGCATATAGGACAAGCTGGTTGTCAAATGGGTTCAGTGTTGTGGGAATTATTCTGTTTAGAGCATAATATAAGTCATAATGGTCAAAAATATAAAACTTCTGAATGTATTCCTGGAACACATGCTGATTCATATAATGCATTTTTTTCATCAACCGGTGCTGATAAATATGTACCGCGCTCCATATTTGTTGATTTAGATAATATTGTTATTGATCAAATCCGTAACGGTTATTATCGTGATTTATATCATAAACAGCGATTAATAAGTGGTAAAGAGGATGGTGCAAATGTATTTGCTCGTGGTTATTATACAGTTGGACGTGAAATTTGTGAATTAGTATTAGACCGAATTAGATGTATGGCAGAAGATTGTGATGGTTTAGAAGGTTTTTTTGTATATCATTCATTAGGTGGAGGAACTGGTTCTGGTTTAACATCCCTTCTATACGAATACATTGCATCAATATACGGTAATAAAAAATCAAAACTAGAATTTGCTATATTTCCATCACCACAAATTTCGTCAGCTGTTGTTGAACCATATAATACAATATTTGATGCCCATACAACAATGGACCTAACAGAATGTTCATTTTTATCTGATAATCAATCATTATATGATATTTGTCGTAGAAATTTAGGTGTGGAATATCCGACTTTTTGGAATATGAATCGTTTGTTATCACAAGTTGTATCATCAATTACAGCATCATTATGTTTTACTGGTTCTTTAAATTGTGATTTAAAAGGTTTTCAAACTAATTTAGTACCATATCCAAGAATTCATTTCCCACTGGCAACATATGCACCAATTAAACCAAAATCTATTATTGGTTTTGAAAACAATACAATGCAAGATTTAGTTAATGCCTGTTTTGAACCTTGTAATCAAATGGTTAAATGTAATGTTCTGGAAAATAAATATATTGCCGCATGTCTATTATTTCGTGGTAATATAATACCAAGTGATATAAATGCAGCACTAACAGCTGTCAAAAATTGTAAAAGTGTTAAATTTGTTGATTGGGTACCAACTGGTTTTAAAATTGGTATTAATAATAAACCACCAACATTTATTCCGTTTGGTGATTTAGCAAAAACAAATAAAGCTGCTTGTATGTTATCAAATACAACAGCAATATCAGAACTTTGGTCAAGATTAAAATTAAAATATGATACACTCTTTAAAAAACGTGCATTTGTACATTGGTATACAGCTGAAGGTATGGAATTGGATGAATTTTCAAATGCTCAAGAAAATTTAGCAACATTAGAAAAAGATTATGAAGAAATTTGTAAAGATTAAAATTTGAGAAAGTTTAACTCTTGTACATATATTTATATTTTTGGCAATCTAAATAAAGTTTTAATATACGAATGAAGATATTTTAATTTCCCCAATTTAAATCAGGTAGTCTATTATAGTATAATACTTATCCTATTAAATATTAGTAATCAGTTGTGTTACAATGTAAAATTACACCAACTCTTATCCTTCGCAATTAAATTAATTAAATACGAAAGCAATTCGTTTCTACGAAAAACAAAAACAAAATGTCGCATTCTTTTAATTATATTTTAAAGTAATCGGAGACCTTGAATATACAGAAAAAAGAAAATATTATATGTACTTTTTATGTAAACTTGAGATACCAAAGACGAGAATAATTTTAAATCAAGAAACTTGAAATAATCTCATTTTTTAAAGGATAATTACATCCTTCTTATATACTTCAATCAACCAATACTATTACATTCTTGGTAACAATTATCTTCTTGTTGGAACTTTAAAACATAAAAAGTCTGATCAATAAATTGTCTGACACGTGAAAATCACATGCAGAACTTAACAGTGGTTGAAGTATACAAACAAAAGTAAAGCGAATGTAAGTGTAGCTTTAAAGTTAAAAAAAAAATTACATACCAAATTAAAAATGGATATATATATATAAGTACATAAAAGGAAAAAAAATTAAGAATGAGACTCAGTCACAACCACTTCAATTCCAGATGGAACACACGATAAAAATTGAAATGTTGCAAAAACAGTTTTACTTAAAAAACAAAACCTTGTTACCCTTCACTCAGTTCGTGTTTTTCTTTTACTAAAATTTGTATTTAAACCATAAATTCAATTAAATATCAGGTTTACATGCATTTATTTACACATGCATTCTATTTTAGGAACCTAAAATCATTACTGAGGACAATGAATATTACATAATGATTAATTTTTAAAGAGATTTGTAATCAAAATATCAAGATTTTAAAAATGATTCCTGACTTTATGCAGTTCATGTAAATTATTTTAATAATTCCACAAATTTTAAAATTGTGTAAAACTTTAAAGTACGGTTTGTATAGGATTAACAATAATTAATAATTCTATGTCTTACAAGTTTTCTTCTTCTTTTGCTGCATATCCATTATCAGATGTTAGCGATCATATGATGCTGTTGATCAACTCTTGATGATTATTGCGATCCCTGGCTGTGTGCATTAACTCTCCTATGTCTGAAACGCTTGTCCACTGTCTGATGTTTCTTAGCCATGACATTTGTTTTCTACCTATGCCCCTTCGTCCTTCAATTTTGCCTTGGATAATAAGTTGAAGCAATTCATATTTGTTTCCGCGCATAATGTGGCCAAAATATGATGTTTTCTGACGTTTAATTTTTAGAAGCAGTTCTCTATTTGCACCAATTCTGCACAGGACATCCTCATTTGAAACATGTTCAGTCCATGAGATTTTTTGCACTTTTCTGTAGACCCACATTTCAAATGCTTCCAATTTGTTTAAGTCTTTAATTTTTAACGTCCAGGCCTCCATGCCATATAATAGAACTGACCATACATAGAACTTCATGAATCTTATTCGAAGTTTTAAGGCCCTTCAAATATCTTATGTTTAAATTGTATGTGAAATTCTTCGAAGATCGGTATAAAAATTTATTTCATGGAAAAAATCTAGGGAAAACTGAGTTTAACTCGAAATTATTCAATATTAATAGTATAGTTTAGAATTAAACCCAAAAATTTCAATAGAAATTATATATTAATATAGAGCGAACGAATTTTTATTCAAAAAAAAAGTCTGTTCAATCAGCAAATTGAACTCAAATCCAACTGACAACAATTTTCTTATGTATTCATAGTTAATGAGGGACCAACTTCTGAATTACACTTATGATTACTTAAAATGCATAACAGAAGTAAAATAAAAATATAATATTTTATAATTCATGTAATTTTTTTTATTTATATTCTTGTTGCACTTATTATTTGCATACATTTTTATATCTACATACATGAATAAAATATACGCTTGCAGAACTGCTGCAATTTGAAGAAAAACATATGAGTACTTCAAAAATACACTGAACTGATTTGATAACATGTAAATATATTATTATATATATATATATTACATATTTTATATCATTTATTATGAAACTTATCATGAACATTTTTAAAACCTTTTCTTTTTCATAACAGAATTCCAGATAAATTTTACTTACTATGTAGTGGTACTAAGTGGTTCTGTGGCAAGGTACTTGACTTGACTACTGGATTAAGATACATATATATATACAGTATATTAGAAAAATTAAAAAAAGTGTTGTACCGTGACATTCTTCAATTTCTTGATTTGTAATTAAATAGTAAATGACTTTTTGAAATTGTTTTTCTTGTAAATTTTAATAGTTGTTGGAAAAATCTTAAATTTTATAAGAATTTAAAGATTTTTTTAAAAAATTATTAATACATAATAAGAAAGTATAAAATTGTTCTAATCTAATTAATTTATAAAATTGAAAATTAATATTAAGTATGTTCGTTTTAAATATTCAATTGTATTATAAGAACAGGGGTTATATTAGTAATTACAACAGTATATAAAATAAGGTATAATTTGCGAAATTTCAGGAATAGACATTATGTGTCACCTAAATGGAAATAAAGCCTAATTTTTATTTCAAAATAATGTTAATAAAGCATAATTGTAATTTATAATTTTATTATGTACGGAAGAAAATACTTATAAAAGATTTTAGAGTTCGTGTGTTAATTCGAACGCAAACGGGCGCGGTGAGTCTTCCAATGCATGGCTGCCCAAAATATAACCTTGATTATTCAAGAATGTAATATTAATTACTCCCATGATTTTTAACTAACCCAACACATGGACTAAGTTATGTAAGATTATCTGCTGACAAGACCAAAGTATCAAATGAGATTAGGAATCCAATAAATTAGAATTTAATAAATAGACTTTGTTTCAAAATTTTTGTGCGGAGACAAAATTCTTAAATATTTTTTAATAATGTGGAACTTTTAACCATGCATCGTATTTTAGGATACAATTATTCCGAACTTTCTTTTTATTACGATTATTAAAAGGTAGATGCAATCGGTTGCAAAATAATGTAAGGGTTTGTTTCAAAATCAGGATTTCATCAATTTGTTAGTTAGGCGACGGAGCAGCAGTAGCCCCGAAAACCAAATTTATGTCTTCCAAATTTATAAACTCCCATAACAATATTAAATATATAAATAGACTCTAGGAAAAGAGACAAAACTAATTTAGACTACAGCTCTCCTAGAGCTTTTATGCAGTATAATAATATTTTAATTGGAATTAAAGCGTGTTAGAATAAGCAAGAAACTAACACGAAATGAAGCAAGAAGCAAATTAGCCGTTATTTTTAAATTTAAAAGAGGAATAAGACTTATTAGGCCTTATTGCTCTAGGTTTAATTGCACTAATAACGTAAATATAAGTTAAAATTTTTTGAAAAAGTATAAAATCAAATATTTAACAATAATATAACAAAAACAGAAACTTACCTTTGGTAATTCTCGTTTTCTTTTTATAAATAATCCATCATTTTCAATATAATCTGGTACTTCTTTACGATCCTTAAAATTAAAAACCATTATGTTGTTTGAAGCTTCAATAGGACCACCGGCACTAGTACCATAATTACTTGAAGTTTTCTTTTTTTGACTTAATTGTTGTTGCCAATTTTGTAATTCATTTGAACTATTATTATTGGCGTTATTATTATTACTACTACTACTACTAATACTATTACTAGTTGATGTTAATCCTGCTGTTGTATTTCCAACGTAATTTTCTAAATTAGCTAATTCATTTTTCTTTTCATTAATCAAATTTTTTTCAATTTCACGTGATGTTAAAGCGGGCTTATTATTACGTTGTTCTATAGATGAATTTAATTCTGAATTAGTCGCACTATTACAAGTAGATGTTGTTGCGCCTAACAATTTATCATTTGATTTTGTTGGTTGATTTTGACTTAAATTTGTTATGACTAATTTATTTTCATTACTAGCACTACTATTATCAGTTCTAGTTCCAATTACAACAGTATTATCTGTATCAGTCATTAATGAATTACGTTTCAATGGTTGGGGTGGAGCAATTGCATTGTCTTGTGTTTGATTATATGATTTTAATACAACGGAATTATCATCATCATTTACATTACTTAGCAATTTTGGTTCAGCAACTAAAGGTCTTATAATACCAACTTGTTTTGGTGCAGGTGTTGGCACTGTTGTTAATGAAATTTGTTCAACATTTGATCCTAAACTTGAACTTTTAATACCAATTAATGGTGTAGTTTTAACATTTTTAAAACTAAAACATTGTGAACTTCCAGCTTTTGATATATTTTCTAAAGCTGTTTTTGATATTTTTTTTTCAACTATTTTATCATCACCATCAATTGAATCATTATCATCGTCGTCGTAATCATAATCATCATCATGTGGAAGTGTAACATCATAACTGTTAAATTCATCTTCACGATCAGAACTTTCGGAATCTGATGATTTTACACTACTTTCATAGTTTTGTATAACAGTTGCTGTTGTAGTAGAAGTTTCAGAAGTTTGTGAAGAAACACCAGAACTAGTACTAGATGTTGATGGTGGTGGAGGAGGTGTTTCAAGTTTTAAACGATCAATACGTTTAGTTAATTGTGTTATTGGTGAATCAAATGCCTCACTACCACCAACACTAGCACCATTGGTTGTTTTTGCAGCTGTATTAACAACTGGGGAAATTCCTAAATCACTGTCGAATATTTTACGTGGTATTACATCAGGAGCACGAATTTGTTGTTGGGTTGTCGGAGTTGTTGTTCTTGCTACTGGTGTACTTTCACTACGACTTCTTAAAGAATAACTTAAACTTCCTATAGATGTGGGTGATGTAATACCACAATTATTTGTAAATTGGAGAGTTGGTGTTGTTGATTTACTACTATTATTACTCATATTCTGTTGCTCAAATGAATCTTCTGTAGAACTTTGACTATTAAAACGTTTCGTTAAACTGGAAACTGGACTACCAACACTTTTTGGTGAACTTTTATTGAATTTTTTATTATTATTGGAATTTCCATTTTGTATATTTAATGTATTTGGCTTATTTTTAATATTTTGACCACCATTAACATTAATTGTACTGGTATTATTGCTAATACTTCCGTTCAATGAATTTAAATGTTTTGGACTTAATGGTGGTTTTGGATATGATATTGGTGGTTTTTGATTATTGGGTTGATCTTGTGATATTATTGATTTATAATTTGCTACTTTCATAGCAACATGACCACTTTGATGATTTTTAGATAAACCTCTTCCACCACGACGATTAGCACCAGCTTCAAAAATTTTTAAAGTTTGCTTAACAACATCTGGTGGAGGACGTTCTGTATCATCAATTACTGAGGTCAATCTTTTTGGTGGGTGTTTGTCAAGTTTTCTTTGCTCTCGTGCATTTGTTATTTTGTGTTCAATAGTGACCTGAAAATAAAAGAAAATAGAATATGAAACAAAATTGGTTACCTGGATATATAATATTATATAATTTCCTAAATCAAAAATATTTTCATTGGTTTTATTGAAATGAATCAATGAATCATAAAATGACAAAAAAAAACAGATAAAAAAAATTTTTTTAAACATGAAATCAATATTATAATGATAACATTGAAAATTTCAGTTCGAAATATTTTTACACTTATGAACTCATCCTTAATAGGTGTATTACTGACCAAAAAAGCAAAATTTGGTCTTTTATTAATCAGAAACACAAAACAATATTTTTTTTTGTTATCGTAACTCGCAAAAAAACGCAAAGTGTTATCAAAAATATTAAATATACACATAACAATTTCTACCATTTAATGAACCACGAAATTTTAGAATGACTAATCAATTTTTGTATTTTTCTATTTGTTTTTTTTTTTGCACTTTGTATTACTAATAATAAATATTAATATTATAAATCCAATGTTACGATGATAGATAGTTCAATATATCAATTATGAATAATTTTCGAAGAAAAACGTATGAATTTCTAGGAACTTAGCAAGTCTATAAAACAAATACTTTTCAAAATAATTTCAATATATTTAGTTATTTCTGCTTTTTCTTGAAGGAGGTCATAAAACTGAATTAAAATTTTGTACATACATAACTACATATTTTAAATTTTTTCATCGAATTCAATAAAAAAGGGCTGTTCACATTTTGTTTACATTTAAAATTAATTTTAGAAACAATAATGGAATATACATTTATTGGATTTTAAGGAGTAAACAAAATAAAATTTTATGACTCTTTATTATTGAAGCTAAAAAAGGGGCTAATGCACATTTTGTTGTATATAGATAGGTATACAAATTAAATAATAATCAGGACAACAAAGTAGTAAATTCACTTTAAAAAATAAACATGTGAAAGATATTATAAAATTTCAATAATTAGAAAACAGATATAAATATGAAGGTTTATTAAATTAGAAGGTATTTTTTTATTTAATTTAATATAAACATTTTTAGTTTTATACTAATTAAAAATTTTTCAAATCTTAAATCAAAGTTAATTACATAGTACATAGACTTTAAGAACACTTGAAACGATATATGTATATATATATAAAATGTTGTTCTGTTGCAGAAGAAACAATTAATAGCAAAACTAAAGAAAGAAAAAAAGGTTGTTAAAATGCACATAAAAAAAATATTAATATTCTAAATAATACCTTTTAAAATTAATAATGCAACTAATGGTTTTGAATATTTAATGCGAGAACGTTCAATCATAAATGAAATACGATACTTATCAAAAACATTCAAAACCCTTCATTAACCGTAATGAGTGGGAAAAAATTAAAGATGCAATAAGCATCGTTTTATTTATCTAAAAATAAGTCTGGCAAAACCATTTGAGAACAGCCATTTGTATATGTACAATAATATTAATTTTAAAAACTAGAAAAATTTTTTTTAAAAGTGCACTATAGTGAAAGACAAAGGATGATTAGTTCCTAATATTTAACTCTTAATCCTATCTTAATAATTAATTATGTATACTAATTAATTATCAATTTAAAAATAAATCCTTGTCGATGTTTATTTACTATTTTTTAAGAAGGTTACATAAAAAAATAGGAGTTATACACATGTAAATTTAATAAGAATGTTTTGTTATTCTAATAGGTTTTAAATCTAATTAGAAAAGATAAATTTAACATACCTCATTTAAAATAGGTGATTCATTATTATTTGTTGGACTTAGGAGATTATTTGTGTTTACATTTGTTGTATTATTCCAATGTAATGCAGCGTGAGCTGAAACCGACATTATATTATTACTATTTTCTTTCTGTTTCGATATTTGATCAACATCAATATTTATATTACTGTTATTCGTATTACAACAGTTGTTTATATCATTATCTAATGTATCATCACCACTACTATTATTAACAGTCCATATATCAGGTTTTTCACATAATAGTGCTTCAACTGACCTTGCTCTTTTTATTGAATCATTTCCTCTTTTTATTTGACGTCCACTACGTATTATTCCTGCAGCAGCCGCAGCAGCAGCAGCAGAACTAGTTGTTGTAGTATTACCAGTTGCAGTCGTATTTCTTATATATTGATTTGTAATTGTTTTATTTTTTTCAGCTATTATTGCTGAAACTGAATTATTTTTTCCAATATGACCAGAAGAAGCAGCAACAGCAGATGTTAATTTTTTATTATTGCATGCAAAAGAATTTTGTTGTTCTTGTTGTTGCTGATAATCCGGTTTTTCAACAAATTCATTAGTTGTTGCAGATGATGATAAAGAAGAACTTAAATTTATATCATCATTATCCGTTGTGATAATTGCAGCAGAAGCAGTATACAAAGAACAAGTATTTTCTCTATCTTTTTCTTCTTGAAATTCTTTTGATGATGATGTTGATGAATTAAAACCATTTTGTTGATGATTTTTATTATTTATAGAATGATTATGATTCGAACTAATAATTAAATCTTCATAATCATTATCTTCATCAATAATCATTTGATTTAACATTGTTTTACCATTATGATTTTTTATATAATTTGATTTTATTGTTGTACCATTCGTAGTTGAATTATTAACAGAATTATAAGCACCATTACTATTACCACATGCACCACCATTTAATATTTTATTTTTACCCACAATTGTGGGACCAACACCACCAGAATTACCGCTACCATCTAAAAGATTATTCAAGCTTGTCGCCCTCCGAAGATTATCTAAAGGTAAACGTGGTTTTCCTGTTGATTGTCTTAAAGCTAAACTTAAATAACGACAGCGTAGTTTTGAAACAATTCCAGGACCATATTGTAATTCTTCGGAAGGATCAAAATCATTGAATTCATCATTATCATTTTCATTATCATTATTTATGTTCATATCCTTACTATAAATTTTATTATTTTTAACATTATTTATCATTTTTGTTCTTTTATTATTATTATAATTAGTGGCAGTGATTGTTGTTTTTAAATTATTTATTGTGGTGGTAACAGAAGAAGAAGAAGAATCTCCACCATTTATAGTTGAAGATGATTCACCATTTGTTGTGGCTATTTGTTGTTGTGGTGTCGTTGCTATTGATGATGATGATGATGATTTTAATTGAATTTCTTGAACAGCAACCATTTTATTTTTAATAAAATTATTAGAATTAGAATTAAATTCTGGTTTATTTTTATTATTAGATAACAACAACAACGTTGATGCAGTAGATGATGGCAATGAACTTGTCGGTGTTGTTGTTGTTGATAAAACACTATTATTACTATTATTATTATTATTTAATAAAATTAAATTCTTTGGTGAATTTGGAATTTGATTTTTTTTTATTCCAGATGCAGTTGCATTTGCTGCTATAATATATTTATTTATTGTTGCTGTTGAATTCTTATTTACAGTTGGATTTTTAATATAACCTCCTTGATGTTGATTTTTATTAGATAGATTAGTCTGAGACTGAGAAATCAATTGAGAATTTTTTATAGTTTTGGTTGTAGTAGTTGGTGTTCCTGATATAATATTTTGTTTTGAAAATGTATCATTATTGATTACAATTTCATTATCACTTATTAAATTAATATTTTTTGAATTTGGATTATCGATTAAATTTTCCGATTTTAATACAGGCAATGCAGAAGCGTCGTCATCAAAAATTATATTATTACCACCGACACCGTCGTTTTTGTCTACGTCGCTACCGTCACCGTTATTATTTTTATTAAAATTTTTATCAATCGAATCGTTCGAATTTATTGCAACAATATTTTTTAATTTTTTTGTTAAATTGTCATCAGTATTAAACGAAGAAGATACTGAAGCTTTTAACTCAATATTTAATGAATTTTTTTGTTTAGACACGATTTGATTGACATCCGCGCACGTATTAACACCAATCTTAACACTTTCGTACCTGGAATGTAACTGATTTGTTAGCAGTAAATTTGATTGTTGCTGCTGTTGTAGTTGTTGCTTATGAATTTTATCTTTTTCTTCAATTTCTTTTGATGGAATAATGAAATGTTGTTTTACTTCCATATGTTTTTCAAATTGTTGTTTTTGTTTTTCATTTTCCAGTTGTTGTAGTTCAATTTCCAATGTTGGTTTTTTTATTGTATTGTTGTTATTGTTGCCTTTTTGTATAATTGAAAGCGATGTTGCCATATGTTCTGTTTGTTGCTGTTGCTGAAATTGTTTATTGAGACTAGTACGTCGCTTTGGAATAGGTGGATTTTCTTGAATTTTTGTTGTTGTTGAATCATTACTTGAAATATTTTTATTGCTGTTATTTTGATGTTGTTGCTGTAATATTGGTAGTATTCCAATACGATTTGTTATTCCTTTGTTTAATTCGGATTGCTGCAATAGTGTTGTTTTTGGTGTTGTTGTTACTGTTGTATTAGTTGTATTTAAATTTAATTTTTCACTTTTTATTAGAGTAGTTGAACTACTATCAATCATATTATTACTATTACTCTTAGTATATTGACCTTTACTTGTTATTTTACCAATAATAGTTTTTACAACAGATGTTGACGATGATGGTGATGATGGCAATGATGATAATGTTGATTGTTGTATTGAATTATTTAAAGTTAAATTTTCTGTGTATTTGTTTGCTACTGATTTAACATTGCTATTCAATATTTTTACCGGCATTTGATGATTTTTACTGAAATTATTGTTGTCTATTGTTGTTGTTGTTATTAAAGTTTTTTTACTAGTTAATAGTAATTCATTATTTGTTGATGCTGATGTTGAATCTATTTTATTAATTTTTTGATTTTGATTTTTTGTAATTATATTATTACCTTTAGATAAAAATTTTCCAGGGCTTTGATTTGTTTCAGCATCTAATGATGATGATGATAATGATGATAAATTTTTATTGTGTTTATTTAAATCATCATTAGCAACATCATTTTTAATGGTTGTAGCAGTTGAAATAATTTTGTTATTTTTATTATTAAATGGACTTTTGAATTGATTTGAATTTTTAATTGAATTAGATGATTGAATGGAAGACGACGATACTGCGACAGGTGATTTAATTTCAATTCTTGATAATGATGATAATTCACCTGAAGACGATGTTAGTGATTTTGTTGATATTGTTGGTGAAATTGGTGATATTTTCTTTAAAAAGGTTGATGGTTTTTTTTGATTATCTGAAATAATAATAATAAAAACAAACCATTAAATAATGCTTTATATAGGTAATAATACTTTTAGGTATATATATTAGGTATATGTTTTATTAACAAAAATATTTTACAAGAAAAATTTAGTAGTTTTAGCTTTTATCTTTCTTATTTTATGTACACCTATACTCTTCTAAATTTTATACAAATACTAAATATATAATACCTATGTATGTACACATTTACATAATACAGTCAGTTTAATAAATGAAATTGGTAGTTGCAATGTTAAAAATGTTACATGATGACCTATCTTAATGTTATTCTGAAAAGGAATATTTGCTGTGACTAAGAGTAATGTTTTAGTATTGATTTTTAAAGTTCTCCCAATTTTCCCCTGCTTGTTTATTTCGTAAAAGATGAATGTTTGAAAAAAGTGAAATTCTAGCTAAATAAATTATTTATTATGATGTATGTACCTACCCTACCTTAGCAACTGATATATTAAAAATCCCTATATGTACCTATGTTAATCTTATTTATTAAATATATAGGTGCATCTATAATGTTATATTTTAACGAAAAATTGTTACTTTATTTCTGTTGAACTAACACTGAATTTTAAGAACCTTCATTTAAAATTTTAGCAGATTTAATTCTCTATTATTATTTCATCTTAATAACTTCAAAACTTTATTGCAATATGGCAAACAATAATTTATGCATTTATGATTCATAAAAAAATATATACATATATTTAAAACTATTTTCAAATTGTACTATAAACATTTAAAAACACATAAAACATCTGATCTGACCCATATTTTTTTTTTAAAATTGTCAATTAAATTTCCCTGTAATATAACCAACCATATTTACTATTAAGTTACATCATTCTTTTTTTTACAACAACGTTATTTATATGTTTTTTTTTTAACAAAACATATGTACATATATGTTTTTATTGCACGTATTTTTTATTTTGACCATTTCCAGATAATTTCTGAATCAGCAAGTGTAAAAAAAAATAGAATGAAATTTTGTTTTATCCGCACCCTTAAAGTTTTTTTTTTTTAAAAAAAAATCCACCTTAAAAAAGCATTATAGAAAAATCTTATATATCGACAAATTACCCTACTGGAACAAGGATTTCCCACTACAATTATAAACAAAGGATTGGCGACTAGTTTCCTTTGTTTGTATCTATTTAATTTTGTCTAAAGGCTAATGCCATTTTTCAGTAACCTATATATGTATTTCTTTTGAATTTTTTTTTTACAAAGAATTCTACATTATTTTTATAGTTTTAATTAAGGTTTGTTTTTTTTTTTCTATCAAACTGAATTTCTACGAAATCTATCATTTTTAATAATAAAATAAAAATGCTAAATGTTATATGATTAGATAGCTATGTAAGTTATAATTCTTAAGATAGATAATTATTTTATGATTTAACTTAGATATCATTTTTGAAATTAATGAAACCTACAATTAAAAATGGATAAAACTTATTCTGCAAATGTAGATATTTAAAATATAAAGTTATGTTTTGAAAACTTTGACTTATAGGACATTTTTAGGGCTATTTTTGATCAATGTAGATAAATTAAGATTCTAAAGAAGTCGTGCAAGTTATGCAAGTTATCCGTTTTGATTCTATTTTTGATTTTGAGTACGCGCCGTAACCTAAGCTCGATAAAAATTACTCAAATTGCAAACAGTCAAATTTACAAAAATTTCTTTGTAGGAATATATAATATGTACTTAATCTTAAATAATGTGAGTGTGTACCACTATTAAGCAACTTCTATATTAATTTCTTTAAATAAAGTTCAAATATTTCAAACAATATTTACTTATGAGTTAATAAAAGTGAAATAAAAGTGAAAAATTTATATACAAAATCTATAGTTTTCCTCCTGAGTACATTGAGCGCAGCCAATAACGTTCAAATTCTACTTCAAAATTTAAACATAAGGAAAACAATACAAATACCCACAATGAAAGTAACAACAAAGTTGCAACGCAATTTGACACAAAAGTTAATCAACTTTAAACTTCTGCGCTACTTTGACAGCTAACTTTGCTGCTACTTTGACAGTCAGTCATTTATATTTATTTTTACTTCTTAGAAATTGAAGAATATATAATCATAAAAATAAAAAAATTAAATTTTTACTTTACTAAAATTTTCACTTATTGAAAAATACCGCTTATGTTTATTTACTTAATTTGTTTACAATAAATGTCCTTTTAACGCTTTCAACATTTCTGCATTGAACTTGAAAATTTTGATAGCTAAGTTTTTTATCATTTTGAATTTTCGATGTTGCGTCATGGCTACGATTATTGTGGCCGAGGCATTACAGTTAAAAAATCTGTACTTAAACAAAATTGTGTTAATATACGGAATTTTTAGAAATATTATGCTTATCTTTAAAGCTTAACAGATAAAAACCAAAAATATAATAAAGGAAAGATTTATATTTGGGAAGTTTATATACTTCTAGGTAGAATATAAACTTCTTTTTGTATAGATAAGAATGAAGTTAAAATAGAGGTAATAAGAAAAACCACAAAAACAAAAGTCATTTTATATGTAGTAATAACAGTTATTACTCATTAGATTTTCTTAATCCCAATTCACCTAAAAAATAAAACAATAATTTAAAGTTCCTACATGATAACGCATGTATTTCATTACGACTGCAAACATCTTGATATATAAATATTTCATATCTATAACTATTAAATACTTAAAAATTTTTTAAAAGTACCTATAGATTAATGTTTTTAAAAAATTAATTTTGATTAGTTTATTCCACTTAAAAGAACTTATTAGTAAATAACAGTACTTATTAATATCAGTTATCAGTGTTATCAATATTTATTTTAAAATAATGTTATATTTTAAATGATAAATATTCCGTTATCGATTTTTATATTAAATTAGTATTATAGTATAGGTACCTATAAGTATTTTTAGTGTAATTAATAATTTAAAAAATATTTCTTTAAACGCCATTAAATTTTTTGAAAATAAATAAAATAATAATAATAATAAATAAAAAAAAAATCATCAAATTACTTCAATTACTCATTTTTTATTATTTTATCAAATAACGGCTATTCTCTTTTCAGGTTAACTAACAGTCAAAATATTTGACATTATTGTTAATATGACAAAAAAAAAAATTAAAAAACAAAAAAAAGCCATTAAGTTTGATATCACTTATCAGTGTAATTGTATTTTAGGTACCGTTGTTTATTAAAAAATAAAATGTTTGTCTGATAAAATAAAAATATGTTAGTTGTACTTATGTATGCACAATGATTATATTATCAGGTTCTTTTAAAAAAAACGAGGAAGAGTGTAGTAGAGTAGACTGTGTCAACTCTAGGATACCCGTATGACCGTAACATATACATTATATCATCCGATTAATTACTTTTGGCAAAATTTAAAACATACAGCTTTATTAAGTGTAGTGGAATACTCATATAAAACAAGGAATTGTATCGCAGATACTCGAATCCTCTGCAGTAGACCAACCAAATTTTACAGAAACTTTGCCCAAAAAACTAAACTACTTTTAGTAAAATTTCAGACACGCAGCTGTAATAGGTACGAATTTGAGAAATTTTCAAGATCCTAGGTACTTTAGTTTTTGAGTTATCATGCGGACGGACATACATAGCTAAATCGATTTATTTTTCGATTCTGATCCGATCCGTACACTTGAGACTATATCTACCCACCCTCCTTCTCTGCGTCCAAACGTAATGGCAAATTTATTATACCTTTGACTATAAAAACCATAGATATATACCTGGTATACCTAGTATATACATGAAATTATATAATAAATAACTTTAATACTTATGTCTATAGATATGTATATACGTACAAATTTATAAGTTTATTTAAGTGTAAACAAAAATAAAATCAAAATATTTTACGTTTTTTTTTTTTAAAACAAAATTCAATCGATAATGGAAAAATATTTTTTTAGAATATTTTTTTTTAATGTCACCTAATAATCACGTTAATTGGAGGGTGTCTTAATGTGATTCTATGTAGAAAATGTAAAACTTAGCCAGCAAAAAATACAAAAAAAAAAATGAAAATAAATCGTAGACCGTTGAATGCACACGTTTTTAAATCACAGGTAATTCTTCTCTGATTTTTGTTTTTTGTAACTTCATTCAAGTGTTACTATTTCACTTATAATGTCATTTTTACAATTACTTATAATTAAATATTAATTTATCATTTACATAGTATGCATAATATTTTGTAAAATGAATATTCCAACAACTTATTAAAAGAAGAATTCCTTAAAATATTTTTTAAAATTATGTAGCATCTAAAAAATTTGTTTTAATTAAAAAAGGGATGCCAATTGCTAAAGGTACAATAACTCATTAAGTCAGTGGAAAATTACAAAATTTTTATATAGAGCTTGATATGTACAGAAATTAGTCGAAATACTTCATCAACTAATATTAAATTTGCATTTACATTATTCAAATTATTTAGCATTTGATGCCCAGGAATAATCACAACAAATTTGTATTCAAAAGTGAGAGAAACTAGAGATTGGGTGAATATTGAATTATTTCTAACTATTTTTTTGATAGACTAAACAACTACTACAGCTTATGCACTTCTAAGAGCAAATAACTGATAATCTGCCTTTTTTTTTAGAACATTCTTAGAACTAATATGTAGAATAAATGCGCTTAATAAATTGAGATAAAAGAAGATAATGTAACGTCACTTAATAAAAACGTTTCTATATATTAACATTGTGTTCTTTATTAAGTCTAGTCACTAGCGATTTAAATCAAGACAGCATTCTTCTTCTCTTTAGAATTTATTATCGCTTAGCAAATTAGTCAAAAGGAGTTTTTTTCGATAAATTTCCGTATTCCCCTAGATTAGAGAAATTATAGAAAATAAGATCATAAATTCTAAAAAAAATTTACAAGATACAAAAGTTTGGATTTCTTTAAGTAAATCCTATAGTCCTCTGAATCTATTATAAAAAATAGGTTTATATTATTTATGGGCTATCTAATTAGTTTATAATCAGTTTTTTACATTATTCATTTTTTTGTGTACGAGTTAAATGCTGTATTTTAGGGAATTCATTTAAGCTTCTAAACTATATATGTATATTGATTAAATCTTAAATGTTACATATACTGATAGGATTAAAAATTTTAAGTAGTTTGTTTATATAAATTGATTATTTTTTTTTTTACATATTTTAACTCTTTTAACAAAGTAAAAATTGTTGATTTCAAAAAAAGTTTATTATATATTATTTTGAAAGTCTATTTTAATACAATGAGTTACAATTTGCAAAATATGTGAATTAAAATAAATAAGAAAGTTATATTAAAAGGAATAAAGAATCTAACAGACAAATTTACCAAGGAATTTAGGAGAATAAATCATCATTAGTTCAAAGAATATTCAAATGGTCATAATTTGTCGAAAAAGGTAAAAGTAGATCGAACAAATTACATTATGAAGAATTTTGGAACTAAATGATACTTTCAGATTGATGGTTAAAGTCTTAAAAAAATGTATATCGTCTATTATATTATATTATTTATTGTCAGTAAAAAAGTAATACTTTTTAAATATTTTTTAACAATTTAGACTATCTTATAATTCTGAAATTCTGACTATCAATTCTGACAAAACTACGAATAGACCCCACCAAGTACACTCACAGCTAACTTTCCCATATTGCAACTCACAATCCGCTTGTGATTGCAGTATGTAACCTATTATCATACATCATAGAGGGTGTTTCTTAATTAAGTGCACTGCTTTATACAACTGCAAACATACTTATGGATAAAAAGAAAAAACAAAAAAAAATTAAATTTTTTAAAAAAAAATTGTTAAAATTTCAACGTGTTTTAAATTTCAAAGCTCGCTTTTAAGTTTTGAAAGTCTTAAAGATAGAAAACGATAAAAGATTAAACGAGGACATCTTAAGCTTTCGAATACATTTTACAAAATTTTCTAAGTAGTCTAGAAAAAGAGTTAAGAGTAAAATTATGAAAAAAAAAAAATATGCCCCATATCTTGGAAACTAGGAGAGGCCCAGCTTAGTTATCATACAAAAAATATGCCTAATCATAAGTCTCCATACAGTGATATATAGCAGTGCACTTAATTAGGAAACACCCTGTATATTTAGGATACAGCGAAATAAGGACAGAGCTTGGTGTCACGAGTCTCCAGAACCCGAAGAAAGATATTGGAGAAGCAGCTTCAACCATTGTAAAGAGAATCTATATAAATACAACAAAAAAAAAGATTATTAAAAAAATAAATTACTAGTACTATCTAAATTTTTATATATAGATACTAGTACCTACTAAATTTTTATAATAAAAATTTTAACATAAACTAAAAAACAAATTATATGAGGGCCTGATAAGACTTTAAAGTTTCATAATAAAAAAAAAATATTTTTTAATCAATTTTATCAATTTTTAATAAAATCGAATTTAATCTAAAATTTTTTTATCTAAATATTGGTATAATATACATTTTTTGTTTACAATTCTTAAAAATACATTAACCCCAAGAGAGTATCCCTGGAAATTTCTTTATTTCATTCAAGTTAACAAAAAAACCCCCCTACTTTATTTTTTTAGAAGAAAAAAAGTAAAATCTGCAAAAGATATTATTTTGACATTACAGAATTTTTTTTGTTTATTTTTTACCTATTTTTTACATGTGCGTTTTTTTTTTTTTTTTTAAACATATTGCGGTAAAAATATTGCGTGAATATGTGCCAAAAATTCTCCTATTTTTCTGTATTTAAAGTATGTTATGCACATATATGTATTCAAAGTCTTTTATATAAATTTATACAATACATTTTTGACCAAATAAATAAATAAAGTTTTTTGATCCTACAACTAACTATGTATATATTAAAATACCCAAAACAAACATACACAAAAACCATGTTTACATGACGTGTATGTATTTCGGAAATTAAAATTTTTTATATTCTAAACCGAAAGTCTTCGGTAGGTATATGAAATTAAAATTCGGATTTTCAGAACTTAATTATTCAACTGATAGACTGATGTTGGAACAGGGGGTCATATTATATTCGTGTTATTAGAATTGATCATAATGAATTCCAATTACAATTGAAACATGAGAAAGTACGAGGCCTTATAACATGTAGACACGCCTTAGACTTTCAGTGAATACAATATTTTTGTTTATTTTGTAATAATTTTGTATTTGAGTTAAATGATATTCTATATCTGTGAGTTATATAATTCAATTAAATTATTTGATATTGTTAAATTAATGTATTTTTTAATAAAGTTATATAATTAATTAATTATTGATTAAGCCATTAATTTGCGAACTTGGGTTCTTCGCATAAAAGGTCTGCACTCTAACCACTGTGCAATCCAGCAATTAGCTGGGATTAGCTCGAAAGAGCATTAGAAAAACCTTTAATTCAAAACGCAGCATATATTGACTGAAAATCAAGTTAAAAATAATTCAGTAAGAACAAAATTGCAAGCCCGACCAATAGTTATTAAATTTATGACATTTTAATTTTAACTGGATTTTGCCTTTACTCGATATGTTCCTAGATTTTGTGATGACTAGATATATAATATTTTTTAATGTATACTACTGCGTTTAAAGCCAGGGGATAACAATACAAACACAAAAGTATATTACATAATACATAAACCGTTACATAAGTTTTTAATTCAAGGGAAGACTAGTTTAAATATTCTTAAAATAACTCTGTTAATCTTTAACGATTTTATTTAATTTAAAAACAAAAAAATTGACATGTGAACGTACCTGTGCATGACATACCTATTATAATTTATTTCATTTATATTGTGAAATTATGTTTACTTTTTGATTCAAAATTTTTCTATTAAATTTAAATTTTTTATTAAGTAGTAAAAAAAATTTGTGGCTTTTTTTTTAAACACGCATTAAATAACTCACAAATATTCATAAAAAACATAAAAATGGAAATTAGAGTAATTAGTAGGGCAAACAATTTGTAACTTTTATTTTGTATACATTTTTGACAAAAAAAAAAAGTGATTATTAATTTTAAACAACCGGAAAATTAGTATAGTAATTTGTATTTATTTTTTTTTTAAACAAATCCCATATAACTTCCAAATTTAGAATACATGATAATTAAATAAATAAGTAAATAAAATTTTTGGCAATTTAAAAGAAAAAATATAAGTATTTAAGAAAGTTTAAACAGAATCGAACATTTCATTTGGAGTTTTTAATGAAGTGTTAAAAACGTGGGAGCGTATCACAATCTCGCGGATCAAAATCTCGCGAATCAAAATCTTGTACTTTTATAAGTTTCGCGTTCTCATAATCTCGCATGTCAAAATCTCGTGATGCAAAATCGACTTGGGAGTAGTAGCCCCCGCTATTTTAAAAGTTTTGTAATTTGAATATTAATGTAGGAAATATAATTAAAAGCGATTTTAAAGTTGGTTTCAATATAATTAATTTAGTGTGGATTTAAAGGCGGCAGCCCCCATTATTTTAAAATGTTTTTAAATGTTTTAATATTGAAATATGTATGCAAAAACATAATTCGGAGGAAAGAGGCGGAATCCCTTACTATTTTAAAATGTTTTTTAATGTTTTAATATTGAAATATGTATGCAAAAACATAATTGGAAGGGTTTTTGTACTAGGTGCAAAATCAGGATTGTACGCATTTTACAGAATATGTGTACATATACATGCGAGATTCTTAACTAGGAGGGATTAAAGGGTTGAATTCATATGCAGGATTATACGTTTTTCCAGAATATTTACATATAAGAATATGTGAGATTCTAAATTAAGAGGGAATTTAGGATTGTATTCAAAAGCAGGGTTTAAAACGCAAGATTATGACACACGAGATTTTGAAACGCAAGATTTTCACACACGAGATTTTGTACCGAGCCCTTAAAATGTATATTCTTTCAATTATCAAATATATCAGGGATTAACAATGTCTTTATAACTATTTTATTTTTTTTAATTTCTTTACAATTTAAATTTAGCTGCTAATGAACTAATATGCGCTAATTGAAGGTTCTGAAAGGAATTTTAATTAAAATATTAATTTTTTTTTTAATTAAAATATTCTGTCTGATTTTAGAATTCTTAATATACAGTTCAGTGTGCAGGCACACTAACAAATCAACAATTTTAAAAAGATTGGCTATTTTGATATATAAGATTCTAAAAAACTTTATAAAATTCTACTCTAATAGCGTTTTAAAATTAATGTTGAATTTTTGTAATGTTGTCGTGGTCAAAAAAAAAAAAAAAATAGGTTATTTCAATTTAAAATAAAATGGCTTCAATTTAACACCTTTTAAAAGGAAGTAGTTTATACAATTTTCAATTGATATTAATTTAATAAAAACGAAATTGGGTCATTTACCCCTTTATACAATAAATTGGTAATTTTATTTTATTAACTATTGCGAAAAATATAAAATAAATAAAAAGAAACATTTGATGGGTTTCAAAAAAAAAAAAAAATGTTTACTTATTTTCGAAATTAAAAAATTTTTTAAAATATGTAAGAAAATATTGTGAAAGTATTTTAGATTAGAGACATATTGATATGCAAAAAAAATATCATAGGGTGTTTTAATCAAATTGTTTTAAATAAAAATCAATTAAGAACACAATCAGGGGTAGTTTTAATAATTTTTCAATTTATAAAACAATTAGGTAGGTACTAAGTAATATTCAAATGACTGATATAAATATAAGTTAGTAACTAATTTGTCACAAATAGAATTTTGAATATATAATGTTTTAATTGGATTCAATCAAATTTTTAATAATTAAAAGTTGGAATTTCATTTCAATCAGTTAAATCGTTAAATTAAGTCTATTATAATTTTATTAGCGCAATTCTATACTTAACTTAAGATGCACAATTTTTGAATGGATAAAATTAATAATACATTCACAATATAATAACTCCTATTTTATTTATTTATTTATTTATTTGTAGTAGCAGACAATAGTCTGTAAATATTGCCTGAAAATATTAATCCTTTGCCTATTTGACATTTAGACTTATTATTAAATTATTGTAATATACACTATATTTTTTATTATATATAATCCGACCAGGGTTTAAACCCGAGACTTTTCGATTGAAAAGCCACCACTTTACCATTGAGCTAACGGCCAGATAAACTCCTATTATTTATTTTTCAAATCCGTAAAATTGATAATACGCATTTTTATAAATTATACTCGTAATTGTATATATATATCATATAACTTTTTTTCAGATTTGACATTTCTGACTTCCGCTCTATAAGACAAGATGACTTATTAAGTGCAATTCTGCCGGGCTAAGGAAAAAAGTCGTAAGCGCCAAAAGCGAATTTTCAGGATAATGGAATATTTGACATCAGATAAATGTCTCACAACTTGATACCAAAAAAAAAATGGCACATAGCTCGTTGCAAATTCATTTAAAACTAATATTTCGGATCTACCTCTAAGTCGCATCTCTGTCTAAGCATAAATAACTTAAATAATCTAGTATTGCTTAGCAAAAAAGTTGTATGTCCAAATTAACTATGAACGCCTAATACTATTTTATCTCTAGTAAGTTCAAAAAAATTATTTATCTTGTAAGATATTTTATGTCATGTGGCAATGTTGTAATATAATAGTTATACCAGTTTAATAATGTATAGAATGTATAAATAGGAACAAAAAATTAGAAAAAAAGGCAGTCTTGTTGGAGTCAATGTTAATAATAACATCTATTGTTAATAAAATTGTAAATACCGAAATAATGTTTTTGCGTTTTATTTAATATTAAAAAACAAATTAAGATTACAATCTTTATTTAACATATTTGTTTTTTAAAAATACAAAAATAATTCAAGAAAGCGATGTGAGAAAATCAAACACCAAAAGTTAGGACGGCAGAATTCATTTTGTAATATTCCAATTTTTTAAGATTTATAATGCAACACCTTATCAAAACAATGGTTAATACAACTTTATCCAATCAAATGCAATTCAATTCAATTTAACTCATTTGTTCTTTTATAATTTTTTTTTAATCTAATACCTTTAAGCTTAATACCATTAAATATTATCGAATTTAATTCTTGTTTTTATATACTTTTTTTTTTCATTGTTTTAAATGGATTCGTATAGAAGTAAATATACGAATATCTATATAATATATTTAATTATTATTCCATATATCCGTACATCTATATTGCTTTAGCTAATTCATAATCAGTAGCTTAATAAACTTCTTTTGCCATAGAATTCTGTTTCTTCTATAGAAGTTCGATACATAGATTTTGAAACAAGTTAATACATTACATAACAAAAAAAAAGAATTTCAAAGTATATAAATAGCAACTACGTAATAATTATGTACATCATATATAACTCTTTTTAAACACATTTACAGTAAAATCTCTTAATTGACATCTCTTAGTTGAACCGTAAACTAAATTACCTCCTTACTACGATATCTTCTCAGTAAAATAGTGTAAATTTTTGTTTGGTTGTAAGGGTGTCCCAATTAGGTAGATTTTACTGTATATATATATTTGTATACGATTTATGTTTTGTAAGCTTAAAAGAACTATAATTTCTCAATGTTTTTTTATTTTGCATATATTCTTAATTTTCTTTTTCTTTATTTACTACTCTTTTTAATCGCATTAAAAAATTAGAAAAAAATTATATTCTATTTCTTCATTAGGCAGTCGGAAAGAGATGTTCATAATTTTTTGTCGAAGATGATATGCAAATATATGCTAAACATCAAAAGTACAATTGCAGTGCAAGACTTTCCTCTTTAAAAAAGAATTTATTAAATAGGATTGTATGCCAATTAACTAAGAAGAGATTTATGATACATACATATTAAGCCATGCTGGGACAAAATTTTTTGAAATGATATGAAAACTAAAATTCTGAAAGAATGAACTGGGCTAAATAATAAATAGCTATTTTTTGTTGCAATGAAATTGATTAACACTTGCGATTAACACTTGTAAAGTCTCAAACTCGATTTAAATATCAATATAACTGACCAATGATATAATTGTTAAGACACCGACCTTTCAAGTGGAACTGTGGAAAATCATAAGTTCAAACCCCATGTCAGATCACATCTAATAAATATAGTAAAATTGGATAAAAGTATCGTAATAGTTTATATCGTAATATAAAATAAGATTATATAAAACGAGGAAGAGTGTAGTACAGTAAGCTGTGACAACTCTAGAATACCCGTATGACTGTAATATCGACATTAAATCACCTGGTTAGAAATTTATATATTGTTCAAAAGAAAATATAAGTTGAAAGGCATCTTTTCGAACCTCTTCCACTACGCCAACTTTATTTTATTTAGACGTTGCTATTAAAGTTAACTACTATTGACAACATTTGAAACATCAATCTTTATTAGGTATCGAGTAATGTTCATATAAAAGATGAAGTTTTAAGGCAACAACTCGAACCCACTGCAGCATCCCAAGTATATTTTGCACAACTTTTGGCCTTATAACTAAACTACTTTTGGCAAAATTTCAGACACCCAGCTTTAATAGGTATTGAGTAATGCTCATATAAAAAAAAAGAAGTTGTATGGAAGATATTCGAACCCTTAGTACACGGGTTGGCTGCAAATGAATTTATAATAAAGGAAACCTAGCTCCTTTATTTTTTCAATTATCGCGAGGACGAATGAACGGACATAATTAGCTAAATCCATTTATTTTTCAATTCTAATCCGATCAATACCTTTGAGTTTATATTTACTCCCCCTTCTTCTATGCACCACAAACGTGGCAAATTATGTATACCCTTTTGATTTATAGTCATACGGGTGTCGGGTATAAATATATCAGATGGCGCATAAAGTTAATAAAGTTCACATATTCCAATAGCTAAAGCCGAGTAATCAACGGCTCAATGAATAAAACGATTACATAAATCAACAAACTTTTCGGTAAACCTAATAGGAAATAATAATAATTACAAAATTTTTATCAGAACATCAACCAAAAAAAACCTGTAAATTGGAATTTTTTTTTTCCAATTTTGCATTGAACCATTAACTCATAATAATAATAAAAAGATATGTATGTATGTATTTGCATATAGAAATAAGTCTAGGAAAATCTGTTTAAAAGAAGTGCACCTAAAAAACGAATCAGAATGTACAAATACACATAACTATTTAAAATATCGATTAATTTAATAGTTATAAGTACATTTTGCGAAAAGAGTAATTGAAGAAATTTTAGTAAATGAAATGTTTTATAATTATGCTAAATAAAAATTAATATTGATAAGTACATATATATTTTAATGAATCAATGTAATTCAAAAGCAATTGCAATCGAATAATTTTTAATTTAATTCAATTTTCAATCAATTGAATTAAAATTTAAATTGAAGTTAAATTTAATTTTAATAAAAACTAACATAAAATAAGAGTATGCACTTTAGTTTTTTAATCAGTTATGATTTTTTTTTTATATTAATGTTTTAAATGTTTTAAATAATATTAATTATAATTAAAATTAGATTTAATAATATAGCGGAAATTTAATTTAAGAACTTAAATGATATATAAGTTGAGGAATTTAAATTTAGTTAAGTAAAAACAGCTTTCGATTGCAATGTGAACTCGTTGTGGCGCTTCTACATTAAGAGTTAACTGCAATAAGCGAGTAGAAATTTGTTGGCTTGTTGCGGTTTGACGACTCTAAGGAAAAAATTTTATTTTGCACTGGACTTTACATTGATTGAAAAGAAAGTTTCAATATATTTGTTTCAATTAAAAAGACCGAACATTTTCCTTTAACTATGGTTGCTGTTTAGAATATACAATTTTTATAATTTACTACCAAGCCCCAACTTCGCTTTTGTTAGAGCAAAATTGTTAGTCCAGAAACTCTTTCCATAAAATATATTCATAAGAAATAATTTGCCTACACTTATTCCTTTATTCAAAATAGTTTTAAGACTGTGATAAAACAAAACAAAAAGAAGGTCAAATTTTAAAACAAGAGTTAAAAAGATTACAGATAATAAAAATAAAATTTTTTTATATAAAACTTCTGATAATATACATTCCAAATTGAAAACTTAAAAAATTTTATACAAAATCTAATTAATTCTTTTTTTGCAACAAAAACATTTTCACTTTATCCATTTATTCTTTATTAAATCGCTTTTAAATCTCTTAATAAATCCATTAAATAAAGGTATAAATAAATATATGCTGACAAAATGATCCTAAATTCATTTCTGGAGCATTGACTTCATTTTAATCAACTAAAAAGTTAATACTAGCTTGGGTTTATTTGACTAGTGCATATCTACAAATTGTTTAATTTTGAAATATATATTAGTATCATTATCACAACTTTTTCTATTTGGTTGGCTAATGTTTATTTTTATTTATACATATAACCTTTATTAGCCTATATCTACAACGAACGCACTCGTTTCGCATTCTACACGTAGCTATCTGTCAAACTAAGTTAAATGTATTGAATGATATGAAAGTGTCTACAATAGACGCAGCCTTGACACAGCCTTGACACAGCCATTACGCAGCCATTAAAAATGTTGTTTAACTTTTAACTTTTTGGCTTTCTCTACATATTCAAATGTCAAATAATTAAACTTTGAAAAATTAAATTTTTTGTATCTTGGTTAAATAATATCAAACCATTATTCAAATAATACAATAAAATTTAAACTATTGAATATTTTTTATTTCATGAAATTTGTAAACAAAACAATGTCAAAAAACGCTGCCATGTTCATTTCATTGTGAGCACTCCTTTGTTGACTACATAATGAGAGCGAAACAAGAGCGCTGTTGTAGCTATAAAACTTTGAAATAAAAGGAATTGAAGAGTCTGAATTCTAAGAGACTAAGAATGAAAACCTAAGCTATGGATTGTTCCTAATTTAGTACAAAATCAAATTTAGACCCAAATTATTTCAATTATAGTTCATACTTTGAATTATTACTGATATTATGTCCAATATATTATGCATCAGAAGTATTAGATAAGACTCTATCAGCGATTGACCCAATAATATTACAATTTACATACTATGTATATGTATATATATATTTAATGAATGAATTAAAAGAATTTATCAAAATTTATTTTAATTTATTTTAAAAATATAAAACTCATATTTCTAAATAGGTATATTTATACAATAAAATAATATAGTTAAATAATTAGACTAGAACATTATTGCAAGGCCATTCTTTTTGCACTAATTTAATAAAAAAAAAAAAAAAATACCTTCAAAAATATGAATAAATGATTAGGTACAGTTTTTTTTATATATTAATTCTGGTTTAAAATACATTTGATTGAACATTATATAATTTTAAAATATTTTTAAAATTTTAATTTAAACCTACATAACTATCAAGTTTTATGATATGCTATCATCTGTGCAATATTATCAGTGTTTTCTTAATTTATCTGGGTTTTAATTTTATTTACATACAATACTTATGAAATTGAGATACTCAACAATAATAGCTTTCACTTTTTTTTAAATTTAAATATGTAAACCTAAAATTTGTACCCGTATTTTTTGTGTGTTTACTACGGCTCTCGTATATAAAAAAATTAAAAATGCTAAAAAAAAAAAAAAAATCGTATTAGTGTTCTGGAATTTTTTATGACGATCCAAAGAGCGAATAACTAGTCATTCATTTCGCAATTATTACGTGTAATGGACACACAATTTTTTTTTTATTAAAACAAAAGAGGAAATACTTAAAAAAAAAACAGATATTATAATATAGTAGATACTTTCTGTATATGAATTTTAAATTAGAATAAAAATCAAAAAATGATTCTGTTTTTAAATTAACCGGAAATTTCGAACGCCATCAGTTTCTGTCATCCATAGCTCGTTGTTTTTGTTTTTTTTCTTTTTTTTTTGTCAATAGCAACAAAACGCTAAATATCAATTCATATAATCTTCACATTTATTTTTGTTATTTATTTTGTAGTTAAAATAAAACATTAACAGCATCAAATGAGAAATATTCGATTGAAAAAATATTATATATTACAGTAGTTAATTGGGTTATATGTTATTTCTTTATCTGTGAGTTGTATTATTCAAATAAAATAGTAACTAAATGAATTCGAAAACTAAATAAAAGTTACTCAACATTTTTACTGAGATTCAAGACCAAGCCCTTCGAATAAGAGATCACCAATCTAACCAATCTAACCATCAGTAATCGATGTGCTACCCATTGTAATGAGAACTAAAGAAGTTAATCAAAAATTTATAAAAGTCACATTTATATATAAACAAAGTTAGAAAAAAATAGAAGCTAAGTGACAGCATATATTAACTGTCAAAATTTGTAATTTTTCTTAATTATTGTTGTAAAGAAAATGATAAAACTTAAAATTCTGTGTCAAAAATAAAAATATATTAACATAAGTATACAAAATATAACCAAATATTTTATTTGAATAATACAACTCACAGATACTGAAATTCTGTAAAATTTAAATAAAAAATTACTTCAAAATATATAAAAGGTAGAATTGTATATCTATTAAAATCTAAGACTTTTCTACATGTTATAAAGCTCAGTACTATAAGAAATTGATATTATCTTCTATTCTTCAGGCTAAAAAAAAGCTAAAACGCTATATTTAAGTAACAGATACTCCAGTATCTTCTACAAAAGCAAGTTCTCCAAAATGCTAATTTACTAATTTTATGTGATCCTGCTTTAGCAATTAATTATATCAATCGTTTGTTCAAAGATATAACTCAATGAAATGAACTAATGGGTGGAAAAGTAATTCAGATTTGGTGGTGATTTTTGACAAATCCGTCCGAAAAACAATATGACATCAAATCCAAATGAGATAAACTTTTCAAAATGGCTTATGCTATTAGGTAATAATGAGGTTCCCATTAAATTGAGTGAATTTATTTGTGCTGGTTCAATGATACGATTGATGATTTTCAGAATATTATTTCAAATGTTATTATGTGCTCTTTAAATGAGTGCTGTTTTAAAATAAATGAAGAGATGTAAAAATTAATTGACAGACCTGAAAAATATTATTATGGTTTCAGTCATATTCAACAGATAATATTACATTAATTCTTTGACACCCGCAGAATTATCCCATTGCTTAATATTAAAAAAAGGGTCTGTAGTCATTCTATTTAGGAATATGATTAAAAGTTTCGGCAGTTCCTACACCTAGCGCACTAACATCAATAACTCCCAGATTTGAGAGGTAACATAATATTTGACAAAGTTAAGTATGTTCGAATGTAACCCAAATATAATGCTCATATATTCGAACTCATTAAAAAATTATTTGAAATACATAGGTTAATAATTAGGATATAGTTTTTTTGGAAACGACCGAACTTTTGCCTCCGATTTTGTGCTCATATATCATCGTTTCATGTTTTTTATGTAAATAATGCATTAAAATAATAATTTAGTATATTTATTTAACTAAATTCATTCATATTATGGTATAGTATTACAATTTTATTTATTTTTACAAAAAAAAATAAAAATACTACACAACCGGATTTTAATAGTTGATCCATTTAGAGATACAAAAAAATTGGAATTTTAAAAATTTAGAACTTAGTGTTACAGTAAAATTTTATAGTAAATTTAAAATTTCATTATTAAAACAAATAAAATTAAGAAAATTTTGGAAAGTGTAAATATAAATAAGATTTAAAATTTTTAAAGTGTATATACAAAAATTCAAGACTACATTAAAAATAGATGTTCAAAATCAATATTTATTAAGAAACTTGAAAATAATCTAAAAAAAAAGGTCGCGAGATTGAAAATGAAAACTTGTACCAAGAATTTGTTATATAATTTTAAAGTATTCAGAAAAGTCAAGAAATATCCATTTTTTTCGAGCCCCCAATCTCCAACGCATCTCTTCAGTCAAGTTCGAGCCCCCAATCTTAAAACGCATCAGGTGATTTAATAGATATGGATATTGCGATATTGAGGAACGATTTTTGAACCACAATTTTTTGATTTTGATCCACAATTTTTCGAATAGAAAATTTGAGCTGTACCGATTTTGCTACCTTGCAGTGTCCAGGATTTAGAATATTTGCCTTTTTAAAAACTTAAACAATACAATCTTGCTTTTAATTTCAGTTGTAACTAAATTGTCAAATTTATCGAAAACAACTGTTGATATTAATATTTTTTAAAGGTACTGTTTCCATCAAAACAAACGTTTGTTCAAAAGGTATACTAAATTTTCCATTTTGTTTATGACGCAGTAAAGAAGGGGAATAGATATAAACTCAAAGGTATAGATCGGATCAGAATCAAAAAGGAAATCGAAAAGCTATGTGTATCCAATCGTCGGTCCATCCGCACGATAACACAAAAATTAAAGAAATTATAGGATTCTGAAATTTTCACAAATTTGTTTTTATGCTAAAGTCGTCATCGCTATTAAAATCCAGACTGTTTGCTCAACGGGTTAAAGTAGCTACCATGCAACTTCTTTTTTAAAATGATTGATCTTAATACATAATTAAATTGAGTATCTGAAATTTTGTCAAAAGAAGTTAACTTAAGTAGCCAGCATCTGCGGAAAAAATAGTCTATCTAATGTAAAAAAGTTCCAATAGATGCCATACAACTTTTATACATATCTCAGAGTCTATTAAGTTGTCTATTTGGAATTTTATCAAATGTAATTAACCGGAAGATGTAAAATTTATATTAGTACATTACATTCTTATGGGTATCCTAGAATTGACACAGCCTACTCTACACTCTTCCTCGTTTTTTTATAGAATTTTCAATAGTCGTGTTGTGAAGATGACAATGGCGATCATCGTTATTCACCTATAGTTAAAGATATTTCGCATTTTTTAGTTAAATGTATGTATACTCATCACTCATCAGTTTAGAATATGTGTGATTATTATTATGAAATTGGGAAAAAAACATATATTAAGTATGATGACTTTGTATCTTATGCTGAGATGAATAATACAAGCTGTATGAACAAAGAATAACAAAAATATTAATTTAAAAATATGTTTATTCTAAAATTAAATATTTTATTTATATTAATAAATATAGTTACACCTATTATAATTTAACCTATGTACTCACTTCTCATACTAAAAAATATTATAGGTCAAAAACATTTATATATAATCAAAGTTTTATATAATATTATTTCTATATTATTAAGCCATTAACAAAAAAAAAACTGAAATCACGATAATGTTATGTGATTCATAAATTATGATCATAGATAATGATGATAATATGATTGGAGGTTGCGTGTAACAGAACATTTTTATTGTATATGCTAATTAATAATTGAATTATTTTTTATAAAATATGCGTAGTGGCGGTACTATTGCTTATTGCTTAATATCGTAATTTCTTTTTTAATAATTTAATTGTTATTTGACAATGATAATTAAAATTAGGATTGTGAAAACTGAGTCGGAATCGTAGTTAGGAGTCTGTAAATATTTTACGATTCCAGTTTGAAATAAGTATATTAAAAAATTGTCAAGTTATAGAAGATACGATTTGAGAGCGACAAATTATATTTTAGTAGGGGTCCAAGTCGGAACAATTTTTATCCGACCCTACAATCTTGTTTGAAATTAATGGAATCTACTCACTAAAACTTAATGGCTCACTTAGTAAATCATCACAATAAACTGAAAAATCATCATTTACAAGGGTTAGTGTGTTATTAATTTAAGGCTTTAATTGTTCTCATAATTCTGTGACTATTTATTGTCAAATATGAGTATAATTAGAATGGAGTTTATTTGACTAAAATCTATTTTCAAACATGTATTATTTAACGAAAATCATTTAAAGAATCAATATTTTGAATATCTTAATTTTTTATTGTCTTAAAAATTTCTAAAATTTCATTTTTTTCTAATTAACTACATCATAAATTTTTTTATTATTTATATATTAAATATATGGGTATTAAAATAAAGAGTCAAATTTTTAGGCGTAAATTTTGACACATTTCTAAATTTTTTATACAGGGTGTATTTTAATATACGCTACTATGTAATAATGCCTCGATATTTAAGTGGAAATTTTTTAGTAGTAGAAAACTAAGTGTCCAAATGACAAATGTCCGTTTCGTTTTAATTAAAAGAAGATGTTAAAGATTTTTAACCTTTTAAGCCCGTAGTTTTGAAATGATAAAATATAGCTTAAACAATCCCTCCTATAAGTATATCCGTCCTATAGTGTCTATACACTTATTTAAACACCCTGTATTTAAAACAAAATTTTGTTTTACAAATACAGTTTACAAATTGGTTCGATTTTCAATAATACATCTCCAAATTTAGTATTATGTAATAAAAATATTGTTGTATTATAATTTTTACATTGTGACTAAGTTTGTATTTTATTAATATTTATTGCAAGTAGAATAAATTTTAAATTTAAAAGACAAAAATTAAATATGGTCATTTAAGTGTTCATATTTCAGAATTTTTATTGATTTTTCAATTGATGCTTTAAAAAATTAATCATATTTTCATACCAAATATGGTTGAATTGAAAAATACAATATATTATTTATTAATTAAATATATATGTATATGATTTATAACTTTTGTTTTAAAAGTTTCAAATGAAAATGTATTATGTATATGTAAGAGTATATCTGAATAAATAATTATGAATATGAATGGCATACTTCTTTGGTCACGGTTGTGAAACATAGGAAGTATCCGTTGTCTAATATAACTTATTAAACAAATATTTACGACGCAAAAATTTGGTGGCGAAAAACTAAAGCAACAAAGCAGTGAAGTAGAGGCACGAAATAAAACGCAACTGAAAAGAATTGCTGTAAGTTGCGGATGGAATTTGTGGAAGTCCTATGCCTCAATTAGAGGTTAAAGGATCCAGAAGATAAATGACAATAAAAAAAAAACAAATAAATTACATTAGCAAATAAATATTCTGGAAAAAGGGAATATCCTGATTTTGAATCCAATTGTAAAACCCCTACTAAAGAAAAGAAAAGCTCGCGCTACCCTCAAAGAACGGTCTCCGTCAGGGTCGAAGCGTTTCTGAGCAAATGGTTGTTCCGCGACCACACGCGTCTTGCTGATAAAAGTCCGCCAATGGTCGTTAACTTTTTAAAATAAAACCTATCATCTACAATGTTATGACTAACTACCGATATGATCGAGCAGATGGGAGAATTAGTAGATTTTAGAATTTGATTTAAAATCATGATTGTCGATTTCCCTAAATGTTCATATATGTGTATATGTGTAATTATTAATTAACAGAGTTTTTAGAGTATATATATTTATTTATACAATTATATATATATATATATAAATATTCTGGAAAAAGCAGCAATACTAATTTTGATTTATCTCATGTTTAAAATATTTTTGGCGTTATTTCTTTATAATTTTGACTATATTTCTTTTTCAAAAATTTTTAAAAATGAAATAAAGCCGAAAATTAAAAAATTATGATTTTGGTTTTATTTCAAATGTTGTATTGAAATAAAGCCAAAAAAGTGCAATTTGGCTTTATTTTATTTAGACTTATTGCATGGACCCAAATAAACTATAATTTAAAAATTATTTTTAAATGATTCATAAATAGTTGTAGTTAATATTTAGTATTTGAAACCAGTTTAGCTTTTTGCAACTCTCAATAAGAATATATTGAGACATTATTTAACTGACAGTTGTACGTTTTATTATAACTATGCGCGGCTTCAAACTATGAAGAATTTTAAAGTATTTTAGTTTTAGAATTTATAAAATGACATACAATTAGTAACTGAGTTTTTCTAAATCATTCCTTAATGAAGGTTTATTCAATAAAAAAATCAAAAATGTCAACTACTAAAAAAGAAAATTAAATGAATGTATAAATTAAGTTACGTTTAAAAGATTGAAATGGTTATAATTTTTAAACCTCTATTTATCCATCGTTTGAGTCTTATAAAAATCTTGTTAGTTTTAATTTCACCTTCGTTATTAATTTGAACTTAATTTTTAACCAACTTTACTTTATAATTAAAATAAGTTTTCTCGAGGGTCATATATATATACATTTCGTTTATTGGTAATCAAAGCGATGCTGTAACAATTTAGCACTTTATTTTTAAAAACATGTGTTTAACGCTTCACTACTGCGACCTCTATAAACCCAAGCCTACTTAGTTAAGTATTTATCATCTAAAATCCCAATATTTTGTTAGGTACTTTTAACGCATAATCTAGAGAACATGGGGGATTACTTATATAAAATAGAAAGAGAGAGAACACAAGTGATGAAAAAAACCAAGGGTTTTTAAAAAAGCACATTTTTAAAATTATATAGTGTTTCATACTGAGAATTTTATAATAATATTATGATTTAGTTATTTCATCAATTCATTATTAATTCAATAATAGTGAATTAAATTGTGAATTCCACCAGTATTTGGAACATTGCTTAAAATTTTATTATCTAAGCAAAAATGGTTAAAACTAACAGATACTTTCTTCAATTTTAAGAACCCCTTTTAAATTTAAGAAAAACCTTTAATATATGGTGAAACATAATGTTCCAGCTTTAAATTTGGTATATTACTAAAAAAAAATTTAGGAATACCCGATTCAAGTTACAGGTGTTTAAAAATAGCTAAATTTTAATTTTCGAGTCCATACAGCTACTAAGCAGGGGGTGTGACAAAAAAATTGTGTTAACAGACTCCTAATAATTTCTTGGGGAACTAACTTCTTCCAACATTTCAAGAGTTTAGCTTGAACCGTTTAAAAGATATGTGGGCCAAAATTTTAGCAAAAATTGAGTTTTGCATAATGGTAAATTTTAGTACCGTGTGGCAACCCTATACATCTAACTTTCAAAAATTTCAATGCTTGTAAAATCAAAGATATTTACACCGCAAAACCAGCTATTTTAACAGAACTCTTGTTATAATAATTTAAATATAGGACTTTTTCCGACTTTGGGGGGCTGTAACTCCGTAACGGGTGGGGCTACAGAAAAAAGTTCTATGAAATTATTTTTTTTTGCAATACCTTCCCGTAATTAATTATTTTTTTCTCTATTTCAAACGGTGTAAAAGTTTTTGTAAACATATGGACGGACGGACAGAGTCAAATTAATAAGAACATTTTTTCAAAAAAATTTTTGAAAATGTGCTAAAAAATGAGTAAAAAACTAGAATTAAAAAAACTAATGTAGTTTTAAGTAAATTTTTGCCTTTGCTTAAGTAAAGTTAAATAGATGTTGCAAACTCCTTAATTAGAGAAATAGGTATTAAATATTTGGAGAAAAAGTTAATTTTAAATAAAGAGGAATGGTAAAGAAATGTAAAATGTAGAGTTTGCATATGGAATTTCACAAACTAGTGACAAACTGTTTTTTATGAAACTATACCAAGTTTTTAATAATTGGAATTTTACTATTTTTAATAAGAACCCAGCTTTTTAAAATATAGAAAGGTTGTAGATTGTAGAGCATGTATTATTACATATAAGTACACATAACACATTACATTTTTATTAACATACACTTCTTTCAAAAAGTGGAATGAATAAAATGCGTATACACGCTTATAATGAAGCTAATGGCAATTAAAAGTGTTTAAAGCAATTAGATTATCGCAAATATATAAATAGTATCAGAGCGCCCAGCCTAATTACTGTAATTTATTGTGTAAAAGGTAATTTAAAAAAAAAATAAAAAGAATAATTAAAATTCCCTTACTTTTAAAAGTTCGTTTGGTTCGTTTGACATTTTAAATTGCAAATTTTAAAATTGATCTGCAGAGAAAAAGTTTATATACATGGAGTTAATTAAAAAAATAATTTCTTAACACCATCTATATTTTGTATAGTAATCCTAAACTAATCTCTTATATTATATTATAGTAATATAAGAGATTAGTATAGTTTGTTACTAAATCTCTTCATGCTTATTTTTATAACGAATTTTAGTCTTTTCACCAATAAATCGAAAATCAGATCAGATAGAGCTATCGTTATGAAATTAATACAGTACCGTTTACTAATTATGTAAGAAAGTTATTATTTCAATTGCTGAAAATCGAACCATGAGTTCTATAATTATGGTACACGCATATTCTGTCTTATGAATTTTATGTTCCTAAATTTAAATTATAGGAGTGGTGATATAGAAACTTTCAATTTGATAAGAAAAGTATTTTTTGGAAACTAATGTTTCACGTTGTACAAGTTATTATAAAAAAACGGCTGCATAAACTTATTGTAATTTCATTACTTGTTTATGTTCACATTATTTAAGCTATTTAGTGTGATAAATGTTTTTTATACCCGAATGAACGTAGTTAAGGAGGAGAGGTCGCTAAAGACTGAAGTGTTTAGATCAAAAGTAAGAGTGTACCTAGCTATTTTTGCCAGTCTGTCTATCCACCTGAAACTCAAAAACGAAAGTAATTTTCAACAGAGCCAGTACCTAACTGCTATTGAAATTCAGCCATTTTGCTTAGCAAATTCGGATAGTTGCCCTTCAAACTCTTCTTTTATATGAGCATTTACTCTATACCTAAGAAAGCGTTGTGTTTTAAATGTAAAAAGTATTTTGGTTTTATGGTTAAAATTTGTACAGAATTTGGGTTCTAGCACCTACTATCCAGCTACTTTTTTATTATGGGAATAACTAAATATATAATTTTAACTTTAAAGTCCAACTTCTGCTCAAAATATAGCTTGTGTAGTGCAAATAAATCGTAGAGCTTTCATACAACTTATATTTTATATTGTACAACTCAATGTCTAATAAGTTTTGCATTTGAAATTTTGCCAAAAGCAATTAACCAGATGGTATATATTCCATATTATTCTAGAGTTGACACAGTCTACTTTATACTCTTCCTCGGTTTTTAGATAATATCTAAATGTTTATAGACAGTATATTTTTATCATTAATTTAATTTTTTATTATTTACAATAATAAATGACAAAATATTGATTAGATAAAATTGAAAAACAAAATGTTTTATAAATTTATGAAATTGAAGTCAAAGGAAACAGTTGGCACGAAACCGCTAAATCGAACAAAGAAAACTATGAGCATGCAGTGATAAAATTAAAATACTTTTAAGAAACTACAATTAAAAAGCAGGTTTTCAATTAATTATTTCAATTATATTTTCAACTTAAATGTATGTAATCTGATTCTTTGTTTTATTAATATAATATATTTTAAAGTATTAAATTTCTTTAAATTCTTTATTAACTTGTTTTAAATTCAAATATATTAGTTAGTTAAATTGAAATTTACGACAAATAAATTTAAGCAAAAACAAAACTTTTAAAAACACACGTGCATACAATACAAAAGTTGCATCGGAAAATAGCAATACATATAAAACCTTTAGAATTAATATTAAATTGGGTTGTGTATCAAAGCGTTTTATACAAGTGTTAAATAATAACTCTTTTATACCTATTAAGCTAGTATTTTTACTTAACGTTTATGAAAAAATACAAGATTCTACACATAATTACGATCTTTAGTCAGTATATGCCAGGCAATTTCAATTGGTAAATTATTTAAACCAGTTAAGCAAACTAAAGACAATGGCTATATGTGTATAAAAATATATAAATGAGACCACAGCTGTAATCATATTTTACGCTCATAATCACGTGTCTTTTGCTAAATGAAATCAAACTAACTAACCTGTAACATTCCGATATTATTATTGAACAAATGTCCTGTTTGTCTAATTAAGTTCTTCTGATTATAAATTATTAATCTAAAATATACCCTACGACCAAATCCAAGTACAAAACACAATGCACCCTAAATAAATTCCTATTTAAAAAAAAAAAATATTTATAAATAGATTAAAATATTTGAAAGTAAAATTCTAAAATTTGGAATTGATGTTAATTAATATAAGAAGCTGATCATGAATGGAGAGCAAGCAATTTATAAACTCAAATATATGAGTCTCGAATAGAAAATTGACCAAAATCATTTTTTCTTTAAAGCAAAATAAAGTTTTTATTACATAATATCTTAATATAACTTTCTCTCTTTTCAATGTCTAAAATATTTAGGACTATTTAGCCAATCCTTCATATTGTAGATACTATTTCATTATTATATCATTTAGTTTTAAATTAAAATTCATTAATAAATCTGTTTAAAAATAGTTCATCAATAAAATAATTTGATACCGGAAGACAAGATCAAATTCAAGGTATCGATATTCAAAATAAAATAAAGTATTTACAAATCTGCCCACTATCAAATGATTAAATTAGATCACACTTTAAATTTTTCTAAAGAAAAAGTTACATAAAATTCTGATAATTATTGTAAATTATTTAAAAAAAAGATTAAAAATAAATATTGAAAAACAAAAACAGAATGGAATCTTTTCAATAAAACTGAATTGAATCATTAAATTTACTGAAGTATTCTGTAATCACTAATCAGAAACGCATTCGTTATGATTTTCTATTTTCAAAAACAAACAGAATTTATTTTGTTTTGCAGGAACAGCTAATAGCTCGCTAAACAATAAATTTTAAGAAATTCTAGAGATATATAAAGTAGAGTAGTAAGTTTAATGGTTTTAAAACTCAAATATACCATGAACAATGCATATTCCTTCAAAATGTTGATGAACAATGCGTAAAAATTTTGGATATGATAGTTAACAACAAATTGTTTTGAACTTTTAACATTTTTCAAACCCAAAATAGGCGTTTTATGTACAAATTACAAAGATCTTACACAGATATTTTCTCGTTATCTATAAATTTACATTAGACTAACCCTTGAATTTCTATTTAATTTCTATAATAACGATTATGAGTTCGCCAAAAAAGTTGTTAAAAGGTTGTTAAAACACCAAAGCGAATATGTAATAGAAAAACAACCTCTAAATTGTAAAAAACATTACCACCAATTGTGCTTCTCGATTTAAATTTATATTTTTAAAGGACCTCTTTATATTCCAAAAATTTAACACTACAGTTTCTCTTTATATTCACACTATGAAATTTTAAAATTAAAATTTATATTTTTTATCCTTATTCTACATCCTTAAATTAATTCCTAGTCATTATAACGCGTTTAAGAAGAGGCGTTAGTAAGTTTCACTCTACTCAAGGGCCAAGAAGGAGTGTTCATATAAAATTATTATAGCAAATCATTATAAAATTTGTTGCATAATTTGTTCAAAATATAGAAACTACTCGTTGTTTTTGTTTTTGTCATTTAATTATAAAATAATTTCCCTGAAAATGTCATAAAAATAGAGCAATTATGTATAATGATAAAGCATTTTGAAAAGGTGTGTCCATCATTCAAATTACATATTAAAAAAATTTTGACTCACTTTTGTTTTTGTTATTGTGCTCCAGAAATTATTTTGAATGACTTTATAATAATAATATCTATTAAAATATTTTTTTCCAAAAAAAAAACTGTCTTAATCCACAGGAGAGGTATCATTGTCATTATCCTTATCATCATCACCATTTTTAACAAAATAAAAAAAGACAACAATAAATTGTTTTTAAAATAATAAATTATGTACTAGTGGTCATAGTAATACGGGTGTTGACCTACATTTGATAAAAATTCTTGCTAAAAAAATGAATGGATACAATGACCTGGTAAAATATTAAGGATATGTGCAAACACAAAATCTATAAAATAAATATGACATCCTTGAACGGATTCAGTATTCGAGTGAAAAATAAAATTCCCAAACAAGCAAATTGTATTGTTGGTAATTTAATACATTTACATATGTACCTACTACCTGCCTACTTTTGTTGGAATTTGTGTAAATCCGACTTTATTTCCTCAACATCTATTTCGTTTTATTAATTTCGAATTTATTACAACGACTTTTTGGTTTAACGAATTTGATAGATAAGCGGTTAGAGGATATCTAATTTTGCAAAAAGAAAGTTAAATAGTTAATTTAAGTACCTAGGTACTAGCTAAATTTATAATTAGCTTTAAGCATCATAATATTAGAAGAAATTAATTTTAAAGTTTCACAAACAAAAAGTTTATTAAATAGAAATCCACAAATTATAAGTTGCCTGTTTAAATTTAAAGTTATACCTATACAAATTCATACAACTATAAATATAAAAATAAAACACTCATTTAACTTTTTAAAAAACAATAGAAGATTTTACCAAAAATAAAATCTATGATAAGCTTCTAACTAACCCTTTATGTCTAAAATTTTGTGAAACGCATCCAGAAACGTCATTGTTGCTTTTGTATACTTTTATTCAAATAATTACACACATTTTTTAATAAACTTTTAAGTAAAAAAAATTTTTTAAATCAGTTTGACCATGATTGTAAATTAAAAAATGTTGGAGGGTGGAGGCGTACTATTTTTAACAAATTTCAACAAAAAAAAAATTATTGATTTGTTAAAAGTGATATATCAAAATGATCTAAGGTATAATAAAAAATAAAAATTAAATTAAATAAGACAAAAGACCAGTTCTTATAAATAAATGCCAATTTTTAACTAGGAAATTTCAAAACATTTTTGAAAGGAACTTATAGCTAACTAAATAAGAAATAAAAAATATGTACTGTACCAAACATACCATTCAAACTATAAATTTTTAAGAATGATAACTTACATGAATAATTTAACATTTAATTCAACTGCACTTAATAGTTAATACATCAACTAATTCTAGTATTAAATTAAAATGCAAGTAACAACTAAAAACAAATATTCAAAATACACTAAATTAAATTTAGAACCGTGAAATCCAATTCGAAATTCAATAATTTAAATATTATTTTTTAATTAATTTCTTTTTCTTTACTTAATATTCTTATAATTAGGTACTTAAATTTAATTTCAACTTGGAATGAACTAAAGATTTTATTGCGTTAAAGTTCAAGAACCTTTTAAGAAATTTCAGATACACATTAATGTCAAAATTTATGAATTAATTAGTACTTTTTAAACAAAGCTAAAATTATATATTTTTTTATTAAATCAAAATTGTATTTTCGATATTATTTTAATATTAAAAAAACATATTTTCTCGTACATACGAAGGTAAATTACTGGAAAGACTGATTTTTTTTTTTAAATTATTCAAAATAATTCAGATGCTTTTTTAAATGCTTACCATAGTTTAATCTTTTTTTTTACTTTTTTTTTTATTGTGGGTGTACAACAGACCATAACGAAAATTGAATTGAATAATGGTAACACAACCTATTACTACAACTACAGGTAAAAAATTAAATGTGTGTACAAAAATAACTAGTTACCTGAAATACTGAAATGCTATTTGTAAAATATATATATAAAAAAATAGTATTTTTTACAATATTTTATTTTTGTTTTATTTCTCAACTCAATTCAGAAAATCCAAAACTTTAACAACAAATTTTCAGTTTTATTTGCTGTATTAAGTTTTATTTAAATTTAAATTATATTATTTTTATAAAAATTTCATCCCAGATATTAATAATACATTAATAGAGAAATAATTAAAGTATAGAAAACAGAACATACAAAATTAAAATGTTTTTAATAAATTAGAGGAAAAGTAAAAATGGTACAAAATATCAATATAATCATTAGATTTAATACTTAGAAAGTGTATTAAACCCTTCAACTACCTATATCCAAAAAAAAAAATAAAACAAATTGGACAAGGATTCATGTTGCATAGTGTTAAAAATATGTATTTATATTTTTAAAAAATTCTAAACATTGTTTATGCTGTCTACTAATCGTATTTAAAAACTTAATCATAGTCAGTTAAGATAAAATCAATAAGAAAACATAGTATATACTCTTTGATCAAACAATTTGACACAAATTAAGAATTAAAACAATTTGTTTACGCCAATTACAAAAACAGGTATTAAGAAGTCAGAATACAGAAGACCCTTTTATACTATATACATACATATGTACAAATAATGTTGTAATAAATCTTGTAAATCCTTATTAAAAACCTAAAAAAATTTGGTAAACTTATAATGTTCCGTCTTTACTTTATTTATATTCATATGTTTATACAGAAGATTTGAATCCTAAAATTAAGAAAAATCAGCAAACAAATTTTCAAAAGGACAAGAAAATTACGGTTTTTTATGTTATGTACTAATATCAGCTACCGAACCTACATTTTGACCCAAACAGGCTTTGACTATTCATCCTTTATTGGAAATTTGGATCAAATTTCAACGTGAAAAATTGATATAGGTAGGTACCATATTTAAATATACATAAGTTCATATGCATATCTATATCTGATATTCAATCAGAACCAAATAGATTCAAGTTTAATTAGCTTTTTATGTACAGATTAATAAAAATTGTTTAAAATTGCAAATATTGAAATATGTAGTTGTATTACTTACCATAAGATTTAAGATAAATAAGTGATTCGGGTTGTATGTATTATATACTGTTTTTTATGTATAATTTATCCAATAATTTTATTTTATTTTATTATTTCCAATATATTTAATTATAATTGTCCAATAATTTTAAATTATGTAAGTAGTATAGTAGCAACTAGCAAAACTATAATTCAAAATGGCGAACTTATTCTATTATATCATATTGAATTAAGCGTTGGATTAAAAAAACCTTCGTTTAATTTGTGAATCATGTCTAATTACTAAGGACAAGTCTAGTTAGTGTCTACATATTTTATTTTCCGAAATAAAATTTTACTTTTAATCTAAAATATAAAAATATAACACTATAATTTAGATAGTAAAAAATGGTTTTAGACAAAATACAAATCAAACCAATTTTGAACGCGGCAAAAACCGAACTAAAAAATTTCGTATCAAAATTATATATGGATGTATTAATGCATTTATGTATTTGTAAATTTTCAGTTTTCACATATTAATTTTATTTATAAGTTTGAAGATGCGTTTCTTTCTATTCTTATAATAACGGATCTCAACGGATCAAATCAAATTTAAAACCAGGAAAAATTGGTTTTATAGCTACTCTGTTTAATTTATAATTTATTTTTTAGTTATGGAATTATAAATTATGGAATGTACGTACCTACATCCTATGCCTATCCTATTTAGTTCTTGTAAATTAAATACTATTTGATAATACGGTAGGGTGATAATATATTGTAGTATGTTATGTAAGCCGATGACATAATTTATTTTTTATTCAATTAAATACACCGTCTTACAACAGATATTTTAAAATTCGATTTTCAAATTTAATAAAAATACATATGTGTAAGATACAAACTAAAAGTAAATATATAACATCTTACCTGTTTTTGAAATAACATTATAAGATCTTGTTATGGTCGTATCAGGTTCTTGATTTCCTTCAATTGTCTTTGCAATATTATTTTTTTTTCTTAATATTAAATCTTTTTTCCATTGTGGTATATTATTTATTTTATTTTCAATCGATAAATTATTAGTTTCTATTTCAGATCCAGATAATGGTAATAACAAATTTTTTAATAATTTTGTTGGTGAAGATTGTGATGTTTTTGATATTGATATCATTAAATTTTCACTAGATCCATCATTTGATGCTGTTGGTGTCGATTCACCAGATGAATCAACGTGTGCCTTTTTAGAATATGGACTTGGTATCATTTTAACTTCTGAATATCCTTCTACTGGTGATATTGCAAAATCATCATTATTACCATTCGTACATTCATCCGTTGATGTATTATTGCTTTCGATTTTTTTTAAAATAACTGGAAAAGATGTCATTTTTGTTCTAAATTTTTTTTTTTTTTTAGCTTTGTAAACTTTATTATAAAATGAACAAGTGTATCGACGTATATATTCAACTAGCGTATAATGAGCACACCACAAAGTGCACACAAATTGCACAAAAGGAAAAAAGAAAACGAAAATATCTTAGAAAAAGTTTTAAAAATTTGTATGCAAAAAGTTGTTGAATTGTGCTGTACAGATGAGGATAAGTATGTAAATATGTAGACTCTTATTGTATTGATTACTATAAAAATTAATTGGATTTAAGATTGACGTCGTCGTCGTCGTCTTCTTTACATTTTTACATTATTTAGATACACATACATACATATATTAAAACTAAAAAAAGAGTTGTAGTAAGTACATATACATAATTAAAAAAAAAAAAAAAAATTACATATGGTTTTTCAAATGCATATTCATACTACATATTATTTTTTATTATTTATTTGATATTTCTATATGTTGGTAGGCGCATTGAAGATTTCAATGACTGAATTATTGTAATGCGGTGTATCAACTTTTTATTTTTTTAGTTTTGTTTTGCAATATTTATGTACATGCAAGTGCATCAGCAACATAAATAAAAGAAAAGCAATACTAATAACATGTAATTACAATATGTAAAATAATTATATTTTAATGTTTTAGTGATTGTTTGGTATGCACTTTTAAAATGTTTATTTTTTTTTTTTAAATTTTTTTATTTTAACCGTTATAACTTTCGTTGAACTCTGTTTTTGTCTCAAAAATATTTAAATTTTCATTTTTAATTAACTTTATAAATTATCTATTATTAAAACACAAAAAATTTCGATAAAAAAAAAAAAATAGCATAACTTTTATCAGTTTTTAATTAAAAGAACAAATTGTTTTTTGTATTCTAGATAAGAAATTTTATCATATGATAACAAAAAATTTAAATACGAAAGGGTAAATTAAATTAACTTCACAAATAATGCCTCCTCGGATTATATGCTACAATTTGCCTTTTAAAGGCTAAAGTTGGTAATAAACTGGCTCCTTTAAAGGCGTTGCTTTTATTGATTTCTATATATGGTCCCGTTTTTTTTTTTTTTTATTTTCCTGGGATTTTTATTTTGTTTTTCTTTTCAGCATTCAGATTCTGTATCAAAATTTCTATTTTGTTGTGTTTTAATATAAAATAATTTGAAATATTTATTTAATTTTATAACATACAGGTATATATGTATACTTATCTGTATTTAAAAACACTAAAAAACAATAGAATATTTTCCATATTTCATTTTGTTTCAACAATTAACTTTTAAATAAAAATAAAACATAAATTGCCGCCACAAAATGTTTACAGTTTAAGTTCAACTAAATGAAAATTGAAAATAAAAAATCAAGTTTACACCTCTTTAATAGATTTTCCCAACTGTTTAACTGATGGAAAGAAAATATGCAGCATAGCACAGCACAGATTTGTTTTGGATATTTATTTTCTTTCTTGTTTTTTATTTTCCGTAATCATTTTCATATCTCACAATTTTCTTTTTGTTTTCTTTTGAATTTTCTATTCAAAATTTTCTCAGACTTGGGATTTTTTACTGCTTTTTTTTTTTTTTGTTGCTTTGCTTTTTGCTTTTCCCGAAAGCAAACAAAAACATAAACAAAAGCATACATATATATCAAAAAATACTTTCTTATTTGACATTTAGTTTTGAGTAGAACCGGATTTCTGCAAAAAAAATTTTACAAAACCCTGATATTGTTTGAATGCGTTACAGTTTTGTATATCAATTCAAGACTTTAGGCATTTAAAATTAAAATAATACATATATTGAATTTAATTATTTGTACCTACATTATGTATGCATTTATGTGACCTATATAAATGTCCTTGACTTAATTCCAAAAAATATTTTGTACCAAAAACAAAATGATTATAAGGCAAACAACAGTTGTGTTCTGCCATTTTCAATTCGATGGGCATAATTATTTCCAAAATTAATTAAAGAAATTCGTCTATATTACACGTTTCGTATTTTTTCAACCGTACTCCATGGTTAGCATACGTTTCACACCCTCTTACCAACAAATAAATTTTTGTGGAGGGGATTTTTAGTCGTGAAAAAAGTACATATTTTCAACCAGAAAATTGTGGTTGAATATTGCGCTTATACTAACACATAGATAATAAAGAAATAAAAAATTTTATTAGGGTCAGATAATATTTTATCTTATACGCATTTCATTCGTTTTAGAAAAATCATAGAAAAATAATCTATAAAGAAAAAGCGGAAAAATGCATGCATAATTAAAATATACCGTATAAATAATAAGTTACTTTTGAAAAAACAATTTTACATATTTTTTACTTTATTATAGGCGTTTATGACATCAATAATTCAAATTTAATCTTTTTTTGGGGTTTTTTTAGTATACTTACCACTCGCTCTCACTTAGTCGCTTCAATTTAAAAATTATCTACCTAATTAGTAGGTAGTAAATTTTTAACAAAAACAAAATAAAAAAAAAAAACCCCAAAGAAACAAATTCTTTAATTTTTTTTAAGAATTATTTTTATAATTGAATATCTGATTTTAAAATCTTTCAAGCTTTATAAATACAATTGCTGTGATTTTTATATTAACCTAACAAATTACATAAAATGTATTTAAAATTATATTATAACAATATTTACATAATCTGTATTTAAAACATATTGTATTATGTATATATTTTAAAAACCATAGCTAGCATTTTATATTAGATACATACAAAGTTACAAAAAAAAATCAATTCATAATTCAATATTTTTCTTCCGTTCTTTTCTTATACGTACCTCTCGCAATCAATTTTTTTTTAAAATGAATTTTTTTCACACACACATAGATAAGTAAGGCGATACGATACTCTACTAAATTCTACCGTGTAAACGCAAGGCGATTAAAAAGCAGTCTACGTGTAATATAGGCCATTAAGCGCAAATCTGAGTACAAAATTTAAAAATTTACAAAATTTGTAAAATTTCAAGGCAGCAAATAAGAATAAAGTTTTTAATTTAACGTTAATCTGCTAATTTCGTCATTAGCTCCAATTGTATTCGGTTTACTGCATTGAAAACTTCTGCAAGAAAATATGTTTATTGGGTTTGTTTACTTTCTTAGGAAAAAATAAAATATCCTATTTGAAACCATTAAGCAAATTAAAATATAAATTTTAATAAAAATAATGGAAAAAGTTTATAATTTTCCTAAAAATGATTTAATTAATGTACGTGAAGCAACAGAAAAATATTTGAAAGAATTAGAAAACTATCCTTTTCCAAAGAATGACAGAGATGATGAAGGAATTAAATCTTTAATGAAATTTTCGGGTACCGATGACGAGTTTCAAAAATTGAAAGAATCTGTTTCCTTGGATACTGAACTAATTATGGAGGAGTAAGTTTATTTATTAAAAATTATATATATTAAAATTTATTTTTGTTTATTTTTAGTGCCTTACCTATTCTTGAGTTTGATCCAGATGATAAAGATCGTTATGTTTCTACTGCATGTTTTTTAGCAAAAGGTGCATTAGATTTAGAAACAATAAAAGAACTACTTAAATTTCGTGAAAATATTAAAGGTAGATTTGGAACAAAAAGATCATATCCATTTGGCAAAACAGAATTTTCATATCGTATTATAAAAAATTCATTTTTACCAGCTATAATAAATCACGAAGAGATGTTGCAACCATATTCAGATATATTGATAACAATACGAGTATATCGTCCATTTCGTTATTTGTTAAGTCGTACAACATACGGACCAATCTTACAAGAAGAGTTTATAGTATTAGGTAGTCAATATTTAACTGAACTACGTGATAAAATTTCATGTAATTTTAATAATTGTAAAATAATTGAAATTAGCTCAAATCCAAATCAGGATAATCCATTAGTTGACACAATGCCCGGTTTCTTCTTTATTACAGATACATTCTATAATGATATGCGTAATCCAAATAATCCAGACTATTCAATTAATATAAGAAAATGGTTGAAAAATCGTGAAGAATTTGAACCAAATAAATTTAAATCAGCTAAAATGGAAGAAACTAAATTTATGGACTTAAATTTACGTTTAGGTTATCCACAAGTTTATCAGCACAGTGGAAATTGTGAACATTTATTTTGTTTTTCATCAATACGTTTTTTAAATAATCACGACCCAATGAATCGTATTAACTACCCCATATTAACATCTATATCATTACAAAAAATTTCTTTATGTAATTTATGTGGATTAAGGCAATATTCATATATAGTTCAGGATTCAAATAAACAGTTATATGATCCAGCATTTTTATGTTATCAATGTTTTCAACGATATCATTATATTGATGGCAAAAAAATTGGTGATTTTAAAGCATATAGAATTAATGAAACAAAAATACATGATAATCCGGATATTGAAAATTTATGTGATGATGATGATGAGCCTGAAACAACTTATTTTACAATTCATGAATTTGAAGATATTAAATCGTCACAGATAGAATAATTACACTTACAGTGTTGACAATAATTTATTTTAAAAGTCATTTCCCATTGAAAATATTTTAAACATGAATTTTTTAGTTTGTTAATAATAAAATATGTCTTAGTTGTATTTATTAATAATTTTAAGATTAATATATTATAAATATACACCAACACTTGTCGTGAATCTTCTGTAGCTAAAATATATTTCTTTGAATAGCTAAAATGTATTTCTTTGAAGTTTACCATGATTTAATGATATGGATCCATATTTCAACGAATAAGAAAATGGCATCAATTCAGAAAAAATAAGTAAATAAAATATACTTATATGATCCAGCTTTTTAAAATAAAAAAATAAATAGATTAAAATATCTATGGTGTAAAAACTAAATTTGTATAAATGCAAAAAGTAAGCAAAGCCAAAATTTTATATTAATCATTTTTAATAAAACTAAAATATTTTTTTCATAATATTTACAATTTAATTCTTTACAACTAACTTATTCAATTAAATGTACAACATAACTAAAATAATAATAATGATAATAGTAATATATAAAATTAATGAAATTTCAATAAAAAATAAACATTAATTATTAGTTTTTTTCTTCCATTTTTTGTTAGTTTAGTGAGTGTTTCATTTTAAAATACTTTTTTTTTTCTTATTTTTAAAAATATAAAAAGCCTTTTTTCCTTAAACATCAACTCGAAAAAATATTCCTTTTTTATTTTTTCAATACAAAAAAAAAATCATATTTTCACTATTTATATACTTATTAAATATTTAAAAAAAAAAAAAATTAAAATTAAGAGAGAATTTATATATATATATATATATAATTACGATTTATATGAATATATATATATATTTATATTAAAAATCAAAAAATAAACTTTTCTTGTTACACTAAATAAATATAATAATTAAATATTCAGTCTGGAATATCTATACTAATAATTGGAACTACCGGTTTTAGATGATCGACTTTTTTATTAAGACCTTTTCTACTTTTCTTATCATTTCTTTCAAAATCATCCATTTGAACATTTGAATCTAACGGAACATTTTGACCAGCTGATTGTGTTTCTGTATGGTATGATATATTGCCATATTCTTGTAGGAATGGTAATGCTGATAATAAAAACTGACTAAAACTTTTTCTAATGCCAAACCACCATTTATTACCTCCCTTCGCACTAAAGCTTAAAATTATTAATGTAAAGACAGCCACTAATAATGGACTGAATATAATTATATAACGATATTTTAATTCACCTTCCAATTTATCTGCTATTATTACCTAAAAATTATAATAAATCTTCAAATTGTTTAAATGTAAAAACATATTTTGTATTTAATTATTACCTGAAAACATAATAAGGGTAATACAGTACATGCATTACCAATAGCTGAATGTAAAGCCGCTTTTTTTTGTTGTAACGAAATTTCTGGTGTTCTCATCATTATACCACAAAATATTATATTGTAAAGTACACCTAAAGTTATATATATATATATTATATATATTTTAATAAAAGACATGAATTAACTTATATAAGTTCCAAATTATATATAAAAAAAAAACACTTACTGACTAGACTTAAACAAACAACTATCCATAATGGTACAAAAACTACTTCCCAGCTCCATGATACAAATTGGTCCAATTTTAAAGGTAATGATACAAATTGTAATGCATTTACCGCTAAAAATAGTTCTAGTTCGAATGATCGATCATGTTTAACAGCCCATACACATGCTCCAACACTAGCAACACTACCAAATATTAAAGGAATAAATACCAATACCCATAAATGACGTTTTGACGTTAATTGATCACAAGCTAATAATTCGAACATTAATAATATTAAATGTAAAGATAATGATATAAGCATTGCTTTAAATTGTGTATATGAATCTCCTTCCAATCTACAAAAAAATTGTTAAAGAAATTTAGACTAGAAACAAATAAAGAAATACCTATAGTGAGGATATCGACACCATACTATAGCTCCTATAGTAGCTCCTGTTTTTTTTTTTTTTGGTTCATAAAATAAATCAATATTAAAATCAAAAACTTTTTACCATTTTATTAAATATTTTTTTTTTGTGGTTACCTAATATTGTTATACCCTTCCATACCCACAATGGTGTAAAAACAGCGTACCAAGGCCAATCTATTTTTGCATGCATGAGAAAACAATATTTAATTATAGATATTAACCAAAATAATTAATAATTGTAATGTTGTTTTTAATTTATTATTGTCAATACAATTATTCAATTATCTTACCAATATCTCCATCAAGTTTTAAGCAAAATAATGCTATAAATGTAAATAAGCTGCAATGAACTATAAATTTACTGAAAATATTCAAGAAAAAATATATTATTTTCATATATCCTATATGTATGTTAAGTAAGCTTTGTTATATATTTATTTATATATTCGTTTGTATTATTAAAACTTTAACTTTATATTTTGTTAATAATACAAAAATATTTATGTTGTGTCATTTTATAGAAAGAACAGAAAATTAAATAACACTTTTTTATTCTACCTTGGATTAAAATCACGAAATAATGATTGTAAATTCATATTGTTTATTAATAAATTAGCTAATTTGATACATTTTTAAAAATAAATAAATTCAATTAATTTTATATTTTTTATTATTCTTGTAACAATTTTCTAACTTTTTTTTTTGTCTAAATGGAGGAACAGACAAGTAGATTGTACATTTAATTGACAATCTTAAACGTCATATTTTTATTTCCACAATTCGAAAATAAATTCGAAAACAAAAAAAAAAAAATTTAAAGATGTCCATGTCACCACTTCAATACTAGAAAAAAAAATTATAATAGAAATGAAGAGATTTTTAATTTGGTAGATCATCATAGATCATAGATCATACAAAGTTTCTTGTTATTGTATTTTCGTAAATTATGAAAGACTATTTCGTCTGCTCAAGAGTAAGTTTTTTGAAACAAAATTATTCGCATTTTTGTGTTTGTATTTAAGCAAAGACTATACAGTTTATATATATATGTAAAGTCTTTTGATTTAAGGCTTTGCAGTAAAAGGCACTTGATAGGCGTTTCGCGAATCCGAATTCCAATGGTAAAATATTTTCGTTTTATATAACGGCATTTCATCATATATCTGTCCGTACGTTTACACACAATACAACAATTTGTTCGTATCCCTCCTTTTCAAACATTCTTTGTTAAATGTTAATAAATCATTTTACAAACTGCTAAAAACTCTAGCGGAGATGTCAACACTCAACAGTTACAATTCTAATTCAATGCAATGCAACCATAATGTAACTTTAGGCCTTGGCACAATAAGCGTAGCCACGACGCAACATCTATGTTGAAAAATTTAAAAAACATAGCTATCAAAATTTTCAAACGCACAAAAACGTTGAAATCGTTAAAGTGATATTTAATATAAACAAATTAAGTTAAGTTTTTCTCTTCACATTCAGAAGATTCATTAATTACATATTTTTATATTTCTGTTCACATCAAAAAAAACTCAAAAGTAAAACTCAAAAGTAAACTTTATAAAAATGACATCACTTCACAATAAAAAAAGTCACAGCCAGATGTGATAATTTTTTTTGATAGTATATATAATAAGAGTTTAAGTCCAAATACTAAAGGCAAAGAGCTATTATAATATCAGGCAATATTTATTATTGTCTCCGTTGCAATTTTGTTATGAGCATTTGTATTGTTTTTCATAACTTTTGTAGTATTATATCAACTTTGTTGGTTGCGCTGCGCTAACGCTCATTGTGTCAAAGTATGTAGATTTAACGTTAGTTATTGTGCTTGTCGCTTGGATGATTAAACACACCCTTGAAAGCTTAAAAACATTCAGAAACAAATAAATTTTTAAATATCCGCTTTTTTTTTTTGACGTATGAAAAATTTCAATATTTGATATAGATCAATTATTTAATTCGTAAAACAACTTAGACAAAATATGGAAGAAACGCTATTTTGAACAAAAATCTACTAAAATCAAATTTTAACAGTCTGTCTGTATCGCATAATTTTTTAAAGAAATACGATTATGATTTATTAAAGTTTTTGCAAATTGCAATATTCATTTGAAAATCCTGAGCTAGAGAAATGGTTAAAATAATTGATATTGTAATTATATGTCGGAAAAAAAACAAAACAAGTGAATTGACTGTAAATAAAGCTGGTATAATATTTAAATAAGTATATTCATTTTGTATTTTATACGATTTACTGTGTAATAATATTTAATTTAACCAATTACAAATTAATATTTCGTAAATTAATCAATCTTATCTTCAAAACACAAATAAAATTGTAATTTTTAAATTTTTTTTATATTACTATGTTAAATATGAACATTATTGGGAATTACAATAACAAGTTATTGGGAATTTTAAGTCCAAAAAAAAGTTTTTAAGGTTTTACTTTAAAAATTTTCTTTAAATCATGTTTTCTAACTAGTCCTTTCGTTCTTAATTCCTCAACAACAGATTCAAAATTTCTTTTTTGATTACCTTTTGATTTTGTAATAATATCTTTTATCATATTCGTTTGTCCCAATGTCAACTTTTCGTTTTTTTCAATATTTATCTTTGGAGTTTCTTTTTTATTTTTAGACTTTTTAGGATTCTGATTCACTGAATTTGTGTTATTTAGAGGAATTTCATTGTTGTTTTGATTTTTCTGATCTTTTCCTTTTTTTTTTTAGAAATTTTTTTAAATTCTTTTTCATCTTCTAAATTCTGCTCTTCTTCAGTTTCCTTTCGAGGAAATTTTTTAAATTCTTTTTCATCTTCTAATTTATGCTCTTGTTCAGTTTTCTTTCGAGGAAATTTTTTAAATACTTTTTCTTTTTTATCTTCTGTTTCATTAAAAGATTCCCAATCTGGTTTCTGTTTAGCAGAATCCTTAATTATATATTCACGGTGTTTTGCTTCACGTTCTTTCATGACATTTTTAGCTTTTGATGGTTCTGCTATAAGTCCCCTTGCGATTAAACTTTGCTTCATTTCATACCATGGTGTTGATTTTTCAATTTCTTCCTTTCTTTTCTGGAAAGCTTCAGTAATATCAATTGTTTCACCCTTTTTAAATACTATTTCATTTGTTTCATCATTAGCTTGATATTTTCTCTTTCTAAATGGATTTGCTTCCATTCTTTTTTTTATGTATTCACTAATCACTTTCTTCTTCTAGTTCTTTTAATATTTTTTGATTCTACTTCGAAATTCGAAATTATGAAACTGTCAGGGGTGTCACCGTTCATTCATCAAACTATGACAGCTTTCATTTTGATTTTCAATTTTAATCAAATTTCGAAATAAAAATATTTCAAAATTCAGGGCTGTAAAATATGACATAGATGAAATATAAACAAAACAGGGAGAAATTGTAAGTTAATTAATGAAAATAACTAAAAAGATGAAAATTAAATAATTTGCTCATTTATTTAACACAATTTAAGTATAATAGCATTTCGATGTTTTTTAAATACCTTTTATACACATTTTAAACAATATTTAATAATTGTTTAGCCATAACCTCCATTATATCAACACAACCAAAAGCAATCTTATAATGTAATTTTAGCAAACAATAACATAAAAATAAAATTCATACAGTTTAAAATATATATTACAATAAAAACTTTATCTAAAAATGATGTTTTTGATAGTTTCAATTCCAATTATAGTAACTCATATAATATATAAAATAAAATTATTTAATAATCTTTACAGTTCAATGCCCTTTTTCTAATTTCTGAGTTTCCAGAACATACCTATATTTTCGAACACACATTTTCCACCCCTTCCTGGCGCAATTTTACTCTTTTTTTGACAAGTATGTCAGTATCATTAAAAAAAATTGTTTCTCTCGCAAGTTAATTTGTTATTGTTTTGCGTCCTTTTTCAAACAAAATTATTACTTAAATTTAAAAATATTCTAAATATTTTTGATTAGAAATTAAAGAATTACTGGTATACATATTTTAGAAGTAAAAATATTATGTCAAATCGATATTATCAAAGTGAGAATTGTGCTGAGACTATTAACAAGGAATTTTCAATGGCTGAAACGTTTTGGCCTAATAAAACCAATAACGCCACAAATTCTTTTTCATGTAAAAATGATAATCTAAAATTTGAAAATGAATTATTGGACTATCCATTACGTGATATTGGTGAAAAATGTGGAGAAATATTCATTTTAAATTGCAGCGGAGACGTGGTATACAGTTGTCAATTTTGTGAAGATTATTTTATAAATATTGGAAAATTAATACATCATTGTTACGATCAACATGGTTTTAAAGATAATCGGCCAAAAGAAATTTTAAATGAAGTTTTAAATAAAAATAGAATAGAGACATTTTTGGAAACACAAAATGAATTCCAAATTGAACGTGAAGAAAATGACGGTGACACATCTAATCAGAATGTCAATGAAAATTTTGGCGACAACTCAAACCAAATAAATCAAGAGCACACTCAAGTTAATTTACAAACATCAACTCTACCTAAATTAATACAAACACCTGGTGGTCAAAAATATATATTAGTATCAACACCAGTTATCAATAATAGTTTTGCACACCAACAACCTCAACCTATGCATTTTCAGCAGCCTACACAAACATTTGGAATTGTCAATCCCCAATTTACAAACAGTTTCGCTCAAATTCCACAAAATCAAAGTTTCATATACAACTCACCTATACATAGTGGAGTACAAACAGCTTTCGTAAATACTCCACCACATAATGTTCCAAATATGGTTGGAGGTGCTTCATCAGAAAGAGTTCCCGATGATAATGTTCAAATGACAAGTTTTGATAATTTAATAGAATTTGATAGTGGTTCAAATTCTAATCAAAGTCCATCAAATCCTCTTCATAAAGATGTCGGCAATACTATTGAAGAAATAGTTGCAAATTATCCGGATGATGATAATGTTTTACCTCCAACAACAGCCGAACAATTTGTTATAACAAGTGAAGAAACATCTAATCAATGTGCACAAACATTTCAAGATCATGAAACAGGAAATTCTGATATAATAAGTGGTAATAAAATTGAAGCGTTAATTGAAGAGCTAGTAAACTCGAATAGTAACAGTCAACATAACTATGTGACAGAAAATGAGAATAATCAAACGCCTATAGTTCTTTCTGGTAATCATCCGCAGACATTATATGTTCAAAATCCCGCATTTTTTGCAACAAATGTCCAAAACAATCCTGATACAAATCTTGTTAATCAACATATTATTGCACATCAAGGCCAACAAGTTTTATTAAATAATGAAGGAGTACAACAAAATTATATCTTTGATGGACAAAATTTACAGCCAACAAATTTTGTAAATACAACTAATAACCAAAATCATTCATCAAATTTATATATAAAATTTAACGAAAATGATGGAAATATATACTTACTAAATGGTTTTAACAATAATTTAAATATAAACGGAATCATAGATTCCAATAATCAAATTCAAATAACAACACAAAATGAAACTGAAACAGTTGTTGCAGATGAAATAAATATACCTGAAACTGAAGTAACAATAGAACATGGAAAAACTACATCAGATAATACATCATGTGAACCGATTCTTCACAATTTCTTAAATGATTCTCCGGGTGCACATAAATTATTACAAACTAATTCAGATGATATGTTAAATAATAAGCTTCCCAATAATTTAGGCGATCATAGAATTACAATAGACAATAATATTCAAATGCAACATGTATCAGCGGAAGAAATAGTTGCTGGTTCGTCAACACAAATGCATGAGCATCATCAACAACAACTAGTTGTTATGCAAACTGATAATGATATAAATATGCAGACTGATGACCAATCCCAGGGTCCAATTTTACAGGCATCTAATGAGGTAAATGCCATGGATATTTCTGAGACAGGTAAGTTTTTTTTATAATTGATTAAAAAATTATTTTTATGAAAATCTAATTTTAGATTCGACTGTTATTTTAAATTCATCCCGACAAAATATTCAAAAAAATGATCAAGATAATAATAAAACATCAAAGGATTTATTTCCATCAAAAAAAAGTAATGAACCAAAGTTTCTAGACAATTTTCAAAAATTTTTAGAAAATAAAAGAGAACAAGAACAGGCAAGTGGCAGTGTTGGTGGTAGTACTGCAACTCTTGGACGGTGTGAAGAAGAAGGTGATGATGACGAAGGTGGTGGCGAAGATGAGGAAGAAAATGATACCGAAAAGCAGCAAACTAATATAAAAACAATGACTGAAAAAAATCAGGAAGCATTTAATAAAAATCATTCGTGTAAAATATGTGGCAGAGATTTTAAAGAAGAATTTCATTTAAAATTACATAATGACAGATCGCCGCCCATTAAGTGCGAAGAATGTAATTTATTATTTTGCAGTTCAAAATTATTTAATAAGCATACGAAATCTCATAAAAACGGTAAACATTTGTTTTAGTTAGTTTAGTTTAATTTATATGTATCAAAGATTTTAAATAAATTTATTGGTATTTTTTTTTAGATGAAACTCCTGTTATTAAATGCGATTTATGTTCATTAACGTTTCGAAGCCAACATTTTCTTGAAATGCATATGAAAAATCATAATGGTAAATATAAAAATTAGAAAGACAAAAAAAGTAAAAGAAACACATTTTTTCTTTGTGTAATTACAACCTAAAGACAAGCATGTAATTACGATTTTAGTCTCGTTATTTTTTAAAATTTTTAATATAAAATCAAATATTTCACAAGAATTCATAAGGAAAAAAAAATTAATTTGATTGTTTATTTTAATGTAAGTTAACTTTCGTAAAAAAATCATAAAAAATATGAGCTATATTATAATATTCTAAAAATTTTTGAAATTGGAACATCGTACTATTTAAATTTTGCAAGCAGTTAATATTTAACAAGAGACTGAAATAATAGAAGCCTTAAAATTATTAAATGATTATGTTTCCGCAATAACTACTTCAATTTATATAATACAATTAGTTTTATATTAAAAAAAAAAAACAAAAAATAAAAATAGCTAGACTAAAATCGTAAATGTGCATTAAGTCATAATAATTCGATTAGATTAAAAGATTACAAATTATTAATAATCATTATAATGATAAATTTTAATATATTATTTAATTAGTTACTAAATGTTAATAATAAAATACGAAATTTGATTTATATCAAAATTTAATTAAAAATAATTATACAACGTAATTAATTATTTTTGCAAGTACTCTTCTTAATTTTAATATTGTAATATTTACATTATTACATTTTTATTTTATAATAATAATGATATAAATAAATGGATTAAATATTTAAGTTTTTTTTTTGTATTTTAAGATTTAATTTTTACTTAAAATTATTTAATTTAGTTGACTTCGTTTATTGTTTTTCTTTTAATTTTTTTTATAAATTAATCTGTGGAATATAAGAAAAATTAAACTAAAAAAAAATAGTATATAGAAACATTATCAAAAAAAAAAAAAAAAGAAAAATAATATTGAAAGTGATATAATTATTTTTTTCTAATATGTATATATATTAGTAAAATAAATAAAAATAAAATAAATTTTTAATTTAAAACAAACAAATTCTCCCCAAGTTATTGAAGAGTATTATATATAAAAATTATTATTATCAAATTTTTTGTAAGTTGATAAAAAGAGATTTAATTAAAAAGAATTTATTTGAAAAACAAAAAACAAATACGTGTTGTCTTTTATGTATATATATAGAAAAAAAATTTAATTAAGAATTAAATAAAAAAAAACATTTGAGATTATAAGCAATTATTCTCAATGTTTTTATTTATTTATTTTAATTTTATTTCAGGTTCAAGTTTTTAAGTAGAAGTTTGAATATAAAATTTTTTAACAGATCACTTTACTTTAGTAAGAAACAAGAAAACTGAATGAAAGAACAGTTTTCAGAGTGAAAATATTGCGAAAAATTGTCCCCTATTTTTTAAAATTAATTTTAATAAATTCCCTAAATAAAAAAAAAAAAATTTAAAACTCTTAGTTTAATGTGCCCATTTAATATTTGGCAAAATTAATGTTAAATTTAAATTGCAATATAAATTTTTTTTAACTCAATTTATTTTTATTTATTATTTTTTTTTTCAATTGTAGATGTTCGCCCATTTAAATGTAATATTTGTAAATCAACATTTCGTTTTCAACGTTTTCTTGATTTACATATGAATCGTCACTTAGGTAAAAAACCATATGCTTGTAATTTTTGTGAAAAATGTTTTTTTACTGGCACTGAACGTAGCCAACATGAATTATATCATTTAGCAAAAGGTTGTACATTTAAATGTAAAGAGTGTGATAAAGATTTTTCACAACGTAGTAGTTTAGTTAATCATTCGAAAACTCATAATAATAATATTAATTCTGGGAAAAACACAACAACAACAGCTTCAACATCAACACAATTATCAACATCAACAAAAACAACAGGAACAAAAAATTCTTCTGAATTAGGATCAACAGTAACAACATCAGCAGCATCATCATTACAATCATCTTTAGAACAGCAACATCAACAGTTAGATAATTCAAGTAGTAGTGGTTCTAATAACCATCAATGTAATTTTTGTAACTTAAATTTCAATACAATTGAATTATTACAACAACATCATCAAAATATACATACTCAACTTCATAATAATTCTTCAACAATGCAAGATTCAAATATTCATGGAAATAGTACCATTAATGATAATAATAGAAATAATGTACTGATTAATAATGATAACAATGATCATATAATGGAATTTTCTAATAATTCTAATTTAATCAATAATGATAATAGTAATATTCATAATAATAATAATATTAACACTAATAGTAATAATAATAATTCAATTATAGAACAAATAATTAATAATGATCATGATAATTCTAACAACAATAGTAATAGTAACAATAATTCATCAAACAATAGTAATAACATTAATAAAGTTGAAAAAATATTAGGATCTACACCATCATCATCCTCAACATCATTATTATCAACATCATCATTATCAGCAACAGCAACAGTATCAGTATCAACATCAAACGTAACAACATCACAATATTTAAATTGCCACTATTGTGACAATAAATTTATAAATATTAATTTATTAAATGAACACATAAATTATTGTCATACAACAACAATAACAACATCAACAACAAATTCAATAATGACTACTACTAATAATACATTAATTATCGATAATAATAAATGTAAAAAATGTAATTTAATATTAAGAAATTCAAATGAACTAACAAACCATTTAAATAATAGAGGTTGTTGTATTGAAGAGGAAATTGATGTTGTTTTATAAGAAAAATTGAAAAGAATTAAATTAAGATTAAAATTAATATTTATAAAAATAAGGATATATTAGAAGAATGAATGACATAAATATAAAAAATATTATTAAAAAGTGCACGATCAACAAAAAAAATGAAAACAAATATAAGGATAAAAATTATGATGAAGTACATATATATATATTTATAAATTAGTAGCACGATATAGTATATAAAATTTATTTTTGCAATTATTCATAACATTTTATATCTTAAACTTTAAATCCATTTTTTTTTTTTTTTTGCTATAAATATAATTTATCTTTACTTATTTGTACTTATTTTATTTTTTTATCTTATTCAATTTGTTGTATTTTTTTTTATTTATGCTTTTATTTTCTGAATAAGAAACGTATAATTTTTCGACTTTATTTTAAAAGAAATCTATAAAACTTTCCTTTGCTTTTCATTTTTAATTTTTAAAACAGTTTATTAATGTCAATGTCAAAATCGGTTTATTATATAACGCTTTATATATAAAAATTAAATTAAATAAAATTCAATAAAATAAAATAAAATAAAATAATTAAAAAAAAAAAAAATTAAAATTCCCCCCTTGTTGTTGTCAATTAGCACGAAAAATTATAAATAAAAATATTCAAGTGTTGTAGAAAAATTTTTTTGGTTTAAAAATTCTTTTCTATAAATTTAAACCTAAAATTATAAAATTATAAGGGGAAAAATCATTGATTGAAATTAAAAAATTAGAATTAAATGTAAGATTTTTGTTTTTTATTTTTTCATCATATTAAAATTTTTATTCAAAAAAAAAAAAATAAAAAAAAAAAAAATAGGTGTAAATTAATTATAATAAAAGATAAATTAAAAAAAAATATATGATATTCTAAAATAATAAACCAACAAAATGAAAAAAATCATAAATAAAATTTTAGTATTTAAGTATGTAATAATTAAATTTTCAAGGGACAACTTTATCTTCTGAGAACAAAATATCTGAACAAATATTAATTAATAAAATAAAATTCAATCATAATTTAGATGGTTAAAAATTTTTTATTTATAATTTAATTTATATTTAATTGAAACAAAAACTTATCAATTTTGTAATAAAAATTGAATTAATAATAAAATTTCTTTTTGATTCAAGTTACTACAGCGATAACTAAATTGAATATTATTAAAATTCTTTTTGTGTCAAAAAATGTTTATTATATTTAAGACTTGATGATTTCAAATTTTCAGACAAAAAATTTCAGTTTAAATAAAAAGAAATATTTAATATGTTTCATTGCTTCCGTGTTCTATTAAAAAATGTTTCCATATACGTATTCAAATTAGTAGTCCTGTATAATTTTGGGACTTAATATATAAGCAAAAACAATTAATATAACAAAATTAATTCACATATATGTATATATATATATATGTATAATACATATATGTATATATATATATATATAATTTTTATTAAATAAGGTTTTATTTACTATAAAAATTTTCGTAATTGGTTATTATAATTAAATTCTTATATATTTTATTTTTAAGGATTATTCTCAGAAATAATGTATCTTTTGTCTTAGAAATTATACAATAATAGCAAAAAAACCCTAAAAAAATAATTCTTTCGAATGAAAGGAAAAAAAAATTAAAATGTAGAAAACTTAGAGTATAATAGAAATTAAAAGAAAAAATTATTTTTTAAATAAATTTAATTTAATTGTACGAATAACAGATTTTAAAATTAAAAAAATAAAATTCATATAGTATAAAAATAATGATAAAATATATTTTTTAAATTTAAGTTAGTAAACAAAAAACAAAAATCATTCAAAAATTATATATAAAAAATACGAATACTAAAGAAAATAAATAAAAGGGGTATCAATTGATTATATATTAAACAGTTTAGTAAGAGTTTTAATATTAATTATTTTTAATCTAAAACTAATATTATTAATTAAGTTTATTATATAATTTTTTTTGTAGTTATATTAATTATATGTTAATTTTATTTTTCATTTTAAATATGAAGTGTAGATTCTATAATAAAACATAGAGATTTACACTATTTACACTTAAATAAGAAGGACAAAATGTTTAAGGATTGTATTAAATATAAGTTAATGCTCATTTTAAATAAGTCAGAATAACATAAAGTTTTTAAACCAAGAGTAAAAGTATTATACATAAGTTGTGTCACAGTCAAGATTTCTAACGTATCGGAACGGGTAAAGGTATTCCACCTACTATACACTTTTATTTTACACGAATAACTCTAATTTTATGTATTTAATGCTAGTAAAAAAAAAAAATAAATCCAGTTTTTAGAATTTAAAATTTAAATCCAGCTTATTTGATAAGATAGTACCTTTTTTATTTAATATTTTGATTAAATTTTCTTATTTATTACGATTTTACCAATTTTTGTTCGAAAAATTGTTGTTCTGACGCAAAAATAAATCAAAATAGATTTTATATATTAAATTTATTTATTTTGTTTTTGAATTAAGACTTTCTTAAACTTGTCTTTTCGGAAATAAATAAACAAACAATAAAAAAATACAAAAAAAATAAATTCTAAATTAAATCGACTGAATATATAGAAACAAAAAAAAAAAAAAACAATTTTTAATTTAATTATACGTTTTTTGTATTTTCCTTATCCTTTATCATGTTCCTGTAATCTCATATTTATTTTTATAGATTTTTATATTCATTTAAGAAATAAAGTAAAAACATTTGAACTGTCTAGATTATTAACATAAATAAAAGGAATATCTAATTAGACTTACAATAGTAATCATTTTTACTTTGATTTTTTTTTTTTGTGTAAATAAAAGTGACAAAAAAAATGCATTGTAAGGCACTTTAAAGTGTGCATCCAGTTGACATCTGTTCATTTCATCACATTATATGAAGAGTATGTGGTTTTAATAAAAATACAAAAATAAATATCAATATAATATTAATATTATCATTAATTGATTTTTCCGTAATGTAATAATTTAATCACAAATAAATGCATTAGAATAATGTAACCTTTATTACTTAGTTATTAAAATAAAACTACAGTATTTTGTTTTTAATAATTGTCTTAATTATTTTAATTTTAATACATTTTGAATTAAACAAATTAATAAATAAAAATAACAAAAAAGAAATAAATTTAATATTAGATAAATAATATAAAAATATCAATTTTTCTAAATTATTCAATTATGTTTAAAAATTATTTTATGTTGTTTTATTTGTATTTTAAATTTATTTCAAATTAAAATTATAATTATCATTAAAAAAGAAATACATACATTTATAACATTGAATGTTTAAAATTAATTAATTAATTCAATAAAATATTATATTATAATACATGTATTTATTTTATACATAATTATATACATATTTGTTTATTTAGTAATTTAGTTTATATATTTTTCAAAGTAATAGTAAAACCAAAATCCAATCAAAATACAAAAATACATAATTTTTAAATTATTCAATAATTAATAATATAATTTTTAATTATTAATTAATTTTATACTTATTATTTAACAAGAATTGTTTTTGTTGTGTGCAATGTTATATTGGTTTCGGATGGTGCTTACTAAAATGTTAAATTAAATTTCTACAGACGAGTAGGTATATACCAGATTTAAAATTTATACCCTATTTTCTCTACTATATAATTTTAATAGATAACAATAAAAATTAATTTTTTTTTGTTTATTATAAATACTATATGAAAAGTAAAAGCCGAAAATGAATAAAAAAAAAAAAAATAAAATTGAAAACATGACCAATAAAACAATTAAAACTGTTAAAATATAAAATATTAATTAATTAATGAAAACAATAAAAACAAATTATATTATAAAACCCATCATAATTTTATTAAAAAATATTTTACGTAAAGATTTAATATTTAAATTAAAAAATAATAATAAAATTTTAGATATTGAAAATAATAAATATAACTATAAATATTAATATAAGTTTTTATTTTTATGTTTTTATAATGTAAAAGAAATATCCGTGGAAATAAAATAATATTTAATTTTTTTTTTGTTAAATGCAATTTACTTTTATAATTAAAAAAAAAAAAAAAAAAGAATTAGGTTTTTTTTTTCAAAAAAAAAGTGTACATGTCAAAAAAAACTAAAAAATTATGAAATAAAAACAGAAGTGCAAAAACTAATTTCACTTTCAAAATTGTTTCAAAAAAAAAAAATTAATATGAATTTTATTATGCTCTTTAATTTTTTTTTTCAGATCTGAATTATTAAATACTAATACCGTTAATACCAAAGACAATCTACTGATAGTACTACATTGGCTAATACTACTCCTGAATCCTGATAGTAAATTGTCTTTGCTAGTACTTCGATGAATTAGAACACATTTGTGCCAAGTTATAGACTTGTAATTGTATCTTTTTTTAAAGTTTAATAGTATCTAAAGTTTACCATTTAAATATCAAGACGAGTGATTCAATGTTTGTTTACTCCATGCTTTTTTTTTCATTATACTGGAACTGGAATTATTCTAGTATAATAATAACTTTGCATAACTTTAAATGAATTAAGGTACTTGGTATATATTTGCTGAACGATTATAACCATTTTGTTTTGCTTTAATATTCTTAGTTAGGGGAATTCTTGTGAGAGTTATACATACATGCTTTGGAACACTATAAAGTTTTTGGTTTTTTATAGGCTAAGTGAACTATGTATTTGGATTGTTTGCAATGGACCAGATAATCATTTTATTAAGATTAATATACAGAGTAAGTACATATACTAAAATTAAAAGAGACATTTTGAATTAATCCACTAAAACATTACATTATATATTATGGAACTTATTTTTTAAAAGAATTTTAAGTTTATTAATAAATATATTTTAATTGATTAATTAAATAACATTTAAGAATTTATTCATAATAAAAAGATGCATAAATAAACAAAATTAGATTACGTAAGCATTCCAACAGTTTATCTTTTAAGAACATGTTATTATAAAAGTTTGGACAAAACAGTGTAAAAACATTTTTCCATCCAGATTTTTTCAAAATCTTGGAAATCAATATAATTGCTGATTTATTTGGGTTGTTTTATTATTCATTGATTCTATGAATTCCATAAAGTGAATGGACTTATTAATAAAAACTAATCATATTAATACATTTTAAAATAATTCTTGAAAGGTATAAACTATTAAAGTATTATTTTTTTTTTGAACTAATAATGTAAAATAAGACTAGTAATTGTCCAACTCCAATTACATAGGCCAGGAGGCCAAGGTTCGACAACGGACTGTAGCGCCATAGCAGAAGAAGAAGTGATCCATTGAACATAATAGGTATATCGCGAAATGTTGAAGCATTTGCTTTTAATAATTAATACATTCAATAACTTATTAAAACATAGTAGATTTTCCAAATTAAAATCTAAAACTTAACTCAAGAATAAAATTTTGAATTTATGCATATGGACTAACACCTGTGTATTTTATCAGTAATCAATTGGTTATGAGTTACTGACTACTGTTCAATCTCCGAAATAAAAAAAAAAAAGAAATTAAGATATACTTAGTATAGCTAAAATATAAGATAGAATCTTTTAAGAGTTTCTTCTTAATCTTTCATATATTTTTAAATTGAATACTATCATGAAAAGTCATAATGTAAATTTTTGATGTTCTCAAATTGCTTCACTAATTTGTCTTATTATTATTAATCAATTATTTCTTATTAGTTATTATTCTTTTAAGACTTAACAGCTAACATTTCTTAACATTCTTCTAATCTTTTTTATATAATTTACTTAAAACAGAAAAAGTGGGTATGGACATATTACCTAATCTAATACCTATACCTATTTAAATATTACTACCTTGCCTATTAATAAAATGATTGCTTATATTTTTTAAAAAAGATCATACAGATCCAAATCCAACCAACACAATTCATTCTCTTATGTTTAGACATCCACTTAAATAAAATAACATACAAATAAAAACCTACTATCTACATAAGTACATAATATACCTGTGTATATAATTACTCAAAAATTTATTTCTCTCAAATTTGCAATCAAAGAGCCGTTTAATAATGTTACAACAGCTTTTACGAGAATTTACAGTTTTATTTTCAGTATAATAATAATTCAAATTTACTTGAAATCGATTTGTTTTAAGGTGTAATTAATTTTAATTTAAACTATATCTAAATTATTTTGCTTTAAGTTTTTTTTATAATATAGGTAATTAACATTTTTATTACCTGTATTTTAAATGTTTATTTAATAGTAATAGTATTTATTAAAATATATGAGTATATTTTAAAATTAAAAATGTTTTTGTTCAATTATATGAAATTCTAAAAAAAAGTAAAAATTATAACGGTTAAAAAAAATGACGCCAAATCCAATATGTCAAAATCTTGTATTAGGATTCGAATGTGTGTGTGATAATTTTTTGTGGTTGTAAATTATTCATTATTCATGATGATACAGTCAAGTGATGTGATGTTAAAAGAAAAAATGAAAAAAGAAATTAAGAGATGGTATTGATCTGTTGGTTGGACTTTTAATGTGATGGACTTTTAATGGAGTTGGTAGTTATTTTTTTTTTTTTAATAATTTTGCATTATTTTTAAATTGTAAATAAAATATAAATGATTTTTATAAAATAACATCTATTTTTTTTTTTTTTATATGGAGGTGTAAAATTAAATTATTTGCTATATATGTATGTGTGCTTATATTTGTGATTTATTTCTATTTTTTTTTTAACTTCGTAGGTTCCAAGGATTCATCATCATTTTTCTGCAACCCTATCCGTGGGGCATAGGGCGGAGAGGATTCCAAGGATTAAAAAACAAAAAGAAATACATACCTACTTATATATCTTAAACAGTAATTAAAGCTTAAAGGTAAGTGCAATTGTTTTATGTGATTTTAAATGTCGAAATATATTTTAAATTTCTTTATTACTATATTTTAATATAATACATATGTATACCACATATACCTACATACTTATATTATTTACTAATTTTTGAAATGTAAATTTTTAAAGCACTTTTTTTTTAAATTAGTTATTTACATAAAATTTTTAAAATATTACGATTGACACACCCTTGGTTCTGACTTCTGATCATTTAAAATTGAAAGAAGATGAAAATTGTAGGATTTTTAACTATAGATTTAGGCGTTTAAAATACTTATTTGTAATGAATACTTTTTTTTTTTAATTCGGGATTTTGAATAGAATTTTAATATCGATCTTATAATTTTTTCCCCCGTACGTTATTTAATTTTGATGCAGTGATAATAAGTTTCAATATTAGAATCCATATTCAAATTAATGTGTAACTTACCCTTTCTACGTAAAAATTAGGAAAATTTGAAATCATATAAATGAAATTGAGTTTCTAAAGAAAAGAGGAGTATAAACCTCGTCGAACAACTTAAACCAATTCAAGGCGGTAACGTCTTGACTACCATCTTTTAAAATTTATTTTAAGAACTCTGAAAACTAAGTATTAAGACACAAAATTATTTGTATACAAAAGAATTTATTATAAATTATTAAAAACATAAATTTGGTTTTTTTTTATTTTAAATTTAGGTTTTTTTTTTTTGGTAAAATTTTGATTATTTACTTATTGTTTGTATTCGTATATTTTTTTTTTTTGTTTGTATATTTTCGTAAAACTCTTCTGTCGTAGATTATTTGAAAAAATATTTAACGATAACTAAGAACCTCCCAATTAGAAGTTTTTTTTTTCCTTTTATAATTTTTGAATTTTTGTTTAATATTTAATATTCTTCTTCTTCACCTTCACCACCACCTGAAGCCATACCAACTTCCTCGTAATCTTTTTCTAATGCAGCCATATCTTCTCTGGCTTCAGAAAATTCACCTTCTTCCATTCCTTCACCGACAAACCAATGTACGAATGCACGTTTTGCATACATTAAGTCAAACTTATGATCTAATCTGGCCCATGATTCAGCAACAGCTGTTGTATTTGCGACCATACATAGTGATCGGCACACTTTTGCTAAATCACCACCAGGAACAACAGTTGAGGGCTGATAATTAATACCAACTTTGTAGCCAGTTGGGCTCCAATCTACAAATTGAATTGATTTTTTTGTTCTTATTGTTGCAATAGAACAATTGACATCTTTTGGAACAACATCACCACGATATAGCATACAACATGACATATATTTACCGTTACGCGGATCACATTTTATTAATTGATTTGATGGTTCGAAACATGCATTTGTGATTTCTGCACATGTTAATTGTTCATGGAAAGCACGTTCAGCCGAAACAATTGGTGCATATGTTACTAATGGGAAATGAATTCTGGGATATGGTACGATGTTTGTTTGAAAATCATTTAAATCACAGTTTAATGAACCATCAAAACGTAATGATGCTGTTATAGATGATACTACTTGTGCCAATAAACGATTTAAATTTGTATATGTTGGTCTTTCAATATCTAAATTACGTCTGCAAATGTCGTAAATAGCTTCATTATCAACAACAAAAGAAACATCAGAATGTTCCATATTAATGTGAGTGCTTAAAACTGCATTATATGGTTCGACAACGGCTGAAGCAATACATGGGGCTGGATAAATTGCAAATTCCAATTTAGTTTTTTTGCCATAATCTATTGATAGACGTTCATTTAATAAACCAGCAAATCCTGAACCAGTACCACCACCGGTAGAATGAAATAGAAAGAAACCTTGCAATCCGGGACATTGATCTGATAACTTTCTGACACGATCTAATACTAAATCGATAATTTCTTTACCGACTGTATAATGCCCACGTGCATAATTGTTTGCAGCATCTTCCTTGCCAGTAATTAATTGTTCTGGATGGAATAATTGACGGTATGTTCCGGTGCGAACTTCATCAACTACTGTTGGTTCCAAATCGACAAAGATTGCACGTGGTACGTGCTTACCGCATCCAGTTTCACTAAAGAACGTATTAAATGATGCTTCATCACGTCCACCACAACAATTATCTTTTGGCATAACTCCATCAGGTTGAATACCATGTTCTAAACAATATAACTCCCAACATGCGTTACCAAATTGTACACCGCATTGTCCAATATGAATAGAAATTGTTTCACGCATTTTTATTTATTTATTTATTGTTTAAATCGATTTATGGTAATTAAAAATAATTGATTTATATCAAATTTATTTGGAAGATGAAAATAAAGTTTATTATTTAAATTTAATTATTCACGGGAATATTTTCTTTTGTAGAATTAAAAATCCAGTAAAAGAAAAATAAAAAGATAAAAAAAAAAATTGAAATGAAAAAAATCAAATTTTTTTTTTCGTTGTAAATTTATTCTCAAAAATGTAATTAATAATTTTAATTTAAAATTTGTATCAAAAGAAAACTTTTTATATGTTCATAGTTTACTAAAATCTAAATAATAATAAAATTTAAAATTAAAACTAAGTTAAAATTTCAAAAAAAAAATGAATTTGCTGTATAAAGTAAGCCCTTTCAAAAAGATCCAATAGGAGTATGCAGTTAACTTACACTTGAATTTGTGCAATATAAGAATTCATTAGGAAATCCAAAACTCCCGAAACTCAGAGGTATGCAAAAGATATTTACACAGAAGTGCATACCTCTACCGAAAATTTTCTCTCAACCCTCCAATAGTTTAAAACATCAGTAGACTGAATATTATTAAAGATTGTTAATTGAGTTTATATTTAATTTCCATTTAATTCTTACAAAACATAAGCTCTATACGAGCTAGAATACCTCTTTTCGAGAAATTCGAAAATAAATTAAGTAAATACAGAACTTTAATGTCAAATTTTAACCTTGAGGACCAATTGAGGAAACTCCATTCGGTTAACGGAGCAAATTCTTTAAAAACATTATAAGTAGTGAACTCTTACTTGATTTGTTTAAATTATACTGTTATACCTATATATGAGTTACGTAAAGCAAAACTTACTTTGTGTACGCCTTGATGAACTATTTTACACCTATGTCATATTATGAAACCTGCAGTGATTAAAAAAAACAAAGGATAAAAAAGCCATTTAAAAGAATAAAAACTGGAAATTTTTAATTTTTTAAGTCCTAATAGTCCTTCAATGGGAAAGGATACCAAATTTTTACTACTAAGAAAATTTATTGTGATTCTCAACAATTTAAAACCATTAGCCCTTGCACAAAATTTTTAGTTTCTAAGAATTTAATTGTAACTTCCACAAAAATTTGGAATTTTTCTTAGAAATAATAATATATAAGTAAAAATCGTTAAAGCTACGTGACACTTTCTTAAATTTTAAGGACCTCTTTTAAAATTAAAGTAAATTTTTCTTTTAGCACATATCACATTTCTTTTAGTAGAACCATATGGCAACTCTTTATTGTTGATAAATATTATATGAAGCTTATAAAAGAACCAAGGATTATAAAAGCACGTCTTTTACGGTTTTCAGATTTTTTTGGATGTAGTCTTGTAAACTGTTGGGGCTACAAGAAATGTTCTTCCAAGAAAGTATTTTTTTTGCAATTAGTTTTATCAACATACGGATGGGCGGACAAATGTCTAGGCAGAGTGAAACTATATTATATAGGTACAGTTTTAAAAAATATTTTGAAAATGTACTAAAAAGGATGATCTTTCTAAAAATGTTTCGACCACAATTCAATATTTAATTGGGCTTGACAAAGTCTGGATATGTGATTTTAGAAAATATGATTTAAAAAGTTAAATTTACTTTAACATCCTTCGTTCTTAATTCTTAAAACCAATCATTTAATTTAATTTTTTAATAAAAAAGGTTTCAATTAAATTTTAAAATTAGACTCAAGTCATAACAGCATTGTTCATTAAAGTTTCAATTTAATACTCTAAAAGTCTAAAATAAAATTCAATTTATTTTGTTACAATCTCCTGGAAGTATGCAATATTTTTTACATTGATTTAAAACCTAAGAAATTAAATTTAAAGTCTCGGTTGTAAGTTTTCGTAAGCTTTTTTTTCAAATGAAAATTACTAAAAAAAAATTATTTTCATTACAATTTCATCTTACGAATAAATATAATAATAGTATAATATAATTTGATAAATATCATACATAATATTGGTATAATTTATTAAGAGTATTCAAACCTATATAATTGTCTCAGTTATAGGTTTAACCCATTGGGTATAGCTTTTAAAATATTGCGTTATCATTTTTTTCTTTGTCTTTATCAAGAAATTCCTGAACTCATAAAGACTGATTAAGTCTATATACTAATTTTGCGATACACTGTAATACATAGTACTTACTTGTTCTGGTAAATAAATAAACAAAAATTTAAAATGAAGAGGCCTCGACGAATAAAGTGGGTAATTCAGACTTTTAGGCCGTATTCGAAACTATCACGCTAAAATTTAGCTTATCCCAGAATTAATCGCACTAATACTAAAAGTCCTTATAAAATCTCTTGGCGAACAAATTAAAATATCTTTTAATATTTTGCCTGTCATTATAAAGATTTTAATAAAAGTTTTTTTTAAAAAAAAGCCATTTAAACCAAAACATTGAGTCTGAAAATAAAATGTATTAACTTGAAGGTAGCAAACTACGTTTCTAAGTATAAGTAGTTTATTATTAAGGTAGATATTACGAAAAAAATAATTTCGTAGAATAAGAAGTTACGGAGCTACAGCCCCCCAAAGTTGGAAAAAGCCCTATTTTTAAACACCTGTAACTTGAATACCTGTTAAAATTTTTTTGTACAAATATACAAAATTTAAAGCTGCAGTATTATTTTTCAAAGGGGTTTTTTAAATTGAAGAAATTGTCTCTTAGTTTTAACCATTTTTGCTTAGATAGAAGAATTCTTAGTAAAATTCCAAATTTTTGGGGAATTCACAATTTAATTCCTAGAACCTAATAAAAAAAATGGAGGGGGGGGCGTTTAATGAAGTTAGATCCTTGAGAAATTTGGCAAAATTCCTTATTGAAGGGCTATTAGAACTTTAAAATTAAAAATTTACTGTTAGCAGTAAATTTTAAAAGTAAAGCAGTAACTTAGTCACCAGTGTATATATTTCCAAAATTAAACTCAGTATGCAATACAATATAATTTTGAAAATGTGCTTTTTTAAAAATTGTTGGTTTTTTTCATCACTTGTTTTGTCTATTATCCGATAAAGATTTATAATACATGACATTCATATTAAGATGTCGAAGATATTTAAAACCTTATAAATTAAAGAAAAGAAGTTTTTATACCCGTTAGATTATAGGTCAAACGGGTATACTAAATTTGTCATTAAGTTTGTGACGCAGAGAGGAGCGGAAAGGGGCGGGACTAGATATAGACTCAAAGGTATGGATTGGATCGGAATTGAAAAGTAAATTGATATAGCTATGTATGTCCTTCGGTCCGCACGATAACTCAAAATATAAAAGAGCTAGGATTATGAAATTTTTTATTTTGCCAGTTTGCTCTACGGGTTCGAGCAGCTATTGTGAAACTACTTTTGTATATGAAAATAAATCTATACTGGTAAAGATGAAAATTTGAAACTTTAAAACCAAAAGTAGTTCAGTTTTATGGCCAAAGTCTGTGCAAAATTTAGTTGGAGTGGTGCAGTGGGTTCGAGCAGCTGCCATACAAGTTCATCTTTTATATGAGCATCATTAAAAAGCTGGATGTCTAAAATTTTTTCAACAGTAGTTAACTTTCATGACCATTTTCAGAATAAAATATAGTCAGTGTAGTGGAAGAGGTTCGAAGAGATGCCTTTTAATCAGTGTTGACACAGTCTACTCTGGTACACTCTTCCTCCCTTAATGAAACAGGTCTATTAATTAAAACTGAATAAGTAAATATTTTTCTATTTTTAATTAATAATACATAAATAATACATAAAGTAAATTATTTGCTATTTAAATATCTTAAATATTATTTATTTTTTATTTACAATTTATATTTGCAGTTTTATTTTATCACAGAATTTTTAAATTATTATAGTATAGTATTTATAGGTTTTTTTTTTAACTATATATTTTTTAATTTAATATAATTTTTAATTTATATATTTTTATTAAATTAATTTATTTAGATAATAAATTTTTTTAAGTGAGTTTTGAAATGTTTAAATTTTTATACAGAATTATAAGAAACTTTGTTAGTTTAAAATATTGAGTTTAATACACTTTGAAACATTAGATGGTTTATTTAATGTTTTTATATTTAAAAATAATATATGTATAATTTTATAAAATCTTAAATATGTTTTTAATAAAAAGGTTCCGAAATTTTAAGATTAAGAAAGTTCAATATTTAAAGGTTAAATTAGAGATGACTAATTATTAGTTTAATTATATTCAATTTAGAACTAAAGTACAAATGTATCATTTCAAAACTCACTTAATTTTATTTTTTAATTTTAATTAAAATCACAACGTTTTTAATTATTTAATAAATAATTTGAGGTCCTTAATTATCGTCTTATATTTAATATTTACATTAATTTATTTATTATTATTGAAGACTCTTATTATAAATTTATTGAAGACTCTTGAAAAAATTTAAATACTAGTTAGTAATTAATTTAAAAGGAATTTACTTTGTCATATTCTCAATTTTAAATTAATTTTAATTTTTTTTAATTAAAGTGTCAAATTATCAAATGTACATATTTCATTTTTTAATTAATATCATATTATATATAGATGTATATATTGTATCTTATATCTTAGTTATAATACTGCTACACATAACTTATGTTTCGTTGTAATAATTTTTTACGAGCTGAACCATTTGTAATTTGTGCTAAACTGGTACTGTAGGCTGATTCATATGCTGTATTTGAACGTGATATTCGTGTGTCCGAGTGTTTTGTCCATACATAGCGTTTTATCTATATAAAAAAAAATTATAATTCTATGATTAGTTAAAACAATTTTGTTATTTTAAAAAAAAACTTAAAATTAAGAAATTAAAAGATATTACAGTTCAAAGTACACAATATAAGTTAAAGTGATAGTAATTTCATTCATTAACTACATATTCAAAATGTCAAAGGGGAAATAACTGATGGTATACATTGGTTAATACTGCTACAACAAAACTTGCCAACTTTACAGAATATACTTATTAGAAAAATTATCTAAAAACGATACCAGTATCCTATAGGAGACTGTATTAACTCTAGGATATCCGTATGAATGTAACATAAACATTGTATCTTCTGGTTAATTACTTTTGGCAAAATTTGATATATACACAATTTATTAGACTCTGAATTGGTTATATAAAAAATATAAATTGTTTGGGAGCTATTCGAATCTCTTACACTATATTTCACCAACCTTATTTTGTGCAGACGTTAATCATTAGAGTAAACTACTTTTGACCCATTTTCAGACACCCATGTTTATTAGGTTAGAGTAATGTTCAAATAAAAACGAGGAAGAGTGGAGTAGAGTAGACTGTGTCAACTCTGGGATACCCGTATGACCGTCATATAAACATTATATTATCCTGTTAATTACTTTTGGCAAAATTTCAAACATTCAGCTCTATTATGTATAAAGTAATTATGCTCGCATGTATATGAAGAAATGTGAAAATATGAAGTTGTATGGCAACTACTCGAATCCACTGCAGTAGGCCAACCAAATTTTACAGAAACTTTGGCCATAAAACTAAACTATTTTTGACAAAATTTCAGACACCCAGCTTCGTTAAGTGTAGAGTAATAGGAGTTGTATGGCAGCTTTGTGAAAATTTCAAAATCCTAGCTCCTTAATTTTTTGAGCTATCGTGCGGACGAATGGACTGACGGACGAACATAAATAGCTAAAGCGATTTATTTTTCAATGCTGATCCGATCCATACCCTTGCGTCTATATCTTCCTCCTGTCCTTCTCTGCGTCACAAACGTAATGGCAAGTTTATTATACATTTTGGACCTATAGTCATAGGGTATAGAAAGAATTTGTATGGGTACTACTTGAATCCTCTAAGCAAATTGACTGAATTCAAAATTTTTTGAATCTTAGCTTCTTTAGTTTTTGAGTTATTGTGCGGACAGAGGGACGGACATACATAGCTAGATCGATTTATTTTTTGATTCTGATTCGATCTATATCTTTGAGTCTTTACCCAATAGAAAAAATATTAAAACAATTTATCTTAAGATTCTTTTTGAAAAATAAATTTGTATTATACTTTACACATAGAAAAATCAATATTTACTAATAACACTCACCTGTTGTTTAAACGATGCTGTAGTTAACGTGTATAAAATTGGATTTAAAGCTGAATTAACTGGAAGTACTAAAACTGCTAACCATGCATATAAAGATGCTGGAATTTTCACTCCTGAAAGAAAATAAAAATTAAATGACTTGAAACAAATAACTTTTCCCTGCTTTTTTTTTTTAAAAAAATTTTAGCTTTATTTTAAACCTATGACAATAATTAAATGTTATCAAGTTCAACAATATTTTAGCTAAATTAAAATGATATTGGTATTCCGATTGTATTTGTAGGCTTAAGAAGTTTTTAAATTTAGATTATTTCAGTTATTTTTTTTGATTGTAGACAGTGAGTTTTTAGTTTTAAATTTGAAATTTCTATCCCTACCATAACTGGAACTTTCTAAAAATGGATATATTTTTGAAAAACCTGAATTACCTTTTTTTTGTTTTTTTTTATTTAATCTTTTGGAAACAAAATCTTTGTTAATATAAATGGAACCTCTATTTGTATCTAAATACTTTAATATTTATTTTAGAGTTGAATGCAAAATCACAGTTCTGATAATTAGGTAGCGGAAGTTTGGAGGCAGTATTCTTCATCCAAGTATTTTTTTTTGATTAGAACAAATCATTAGAAATTTTAAAAAATTACAATTCTTTAGATGAAACTTGTATGAAATCACTTTGTGCTAATATATTTTATTTAATAATAATTTTAGCGCTGGACTCTAAATGGAGTAAAATATAGTCAAATGAAAAAACATGGCAAAAGAAAGACAGTCAAAAGAAACGTAGAATTGTGAGGAACTTTGAACAAATGACAATATATATTTTAAAAAAAGCTACGAACTAAATTTCAAGAAAATTGAATATTATTCCGGATTAATGTCCATTTTCGTCTCGAACGAATGTTCTATTTATTTGGGGACTAATGCCTCAATTAATTCCGTAAATTCTACGGACTAATATGTCCAATTTTTTCGCAATTTTTCTATTTTTTTTAGCGGACCAATGTCTTCAGGTGTGATGTCACATCACATTAAAAACTGTAAAAACAATTGTCGTTATGTTAAAATCCAATGTTACAAAATCTGAATTTATGAGGTCATGTGAAAATTAAAATCCAAAAATATTGTATTTTGAAAATATGCAATTTTTTAAAATTTATTTCAAAATATTCTCCGAGGTCTTAAGAAATAAGGCCGATTCGACACTATTGCCAAAAACAATGGAAATAAAATCAAATTAACCAATCCATATATTTAGGAAAAGGGAAATACCCTGATATTTTACATAATTCCTAAAAACCAGATTTTCAGGAAAACATTTTTCACAATATTTATAAATTAAAAGGAATTTTATAGTTAGTTATTAAATTTGGGTTACCCCCTTTTCCGGGCTATTAATATATTTGTATTTGCAATATAGGTAATTTATAAGAATTGAATTAAGCATTAGGATTTAAGTAATTTGATTATTAGAAGTTTTGGGGACGGTAATCAAAAATCTATTTCCGTAACCAAAAATCTATTTATCAGTAGAAGGATTTTATCGTTACTTGCAAAGTTTCAATATTTTGTTTTGTGGGGGGCTTTAGGACGGCAACCTTCGATTGCTTTCTTGAAAATATATGTACAAAAAAAAATCAGGGTATTTATAGGGAAAAATTTTTCAAAATTAGGGTATTCCCATTTTCCGGAATATTTCAATATTTTTATACTCAAGATAGTGAATTTCAAATATAGAATTGGATTTTTTGGATAATAAAATCTTATCGACTTTATTTCATTTATTTTATTTTTTGAAACCTTTTTTTGGAAATTAGATAGAATTGCTAATTCGACTTTATTTCACCCATTAAATATTTGAAAGGCTATATAATATTTGCACATACAACCTTTAAAAATTACGTAAAAATGAGGTAAAATATAACAACAAACATTGATAAAGTTTTTAAAACTAATTTAATTATAAAAGCATAACTGACAAATAAAAATAATATAAATTAATAAAAAAGTAAGTTATTTAAAATTAATACCTCGAATCCTATATAAAAGTTCTATTGTAGACCATTATAATCTTTAAAAATAACCTTTTACCTTTTTAAAAGAAAATAAATTGAATTTAGACCTATTTTCAATTTATTTTTAATTATTCTGCAAGAATTATTTCAAAGTTGTAGAAAATATCAAAAGTTATCAAAAAGAAAACAAAAAGATAAAATAAAGTAATCCACAGGAATTCCTCTTTCCTTGGATTCTTTATAAATTGTATTATGTATATATATATAATATATATAATCAAATGTTCAGTTTTATTTTTATTTTTGCAAAATCCTTGAATAAATATGATATTTGGAGGCAGTAAAAATTACATATACATATACAAACCTTCATACATGTAAGATTACTTCCAAACAGTTGGTTCAAATACGTATCTAGTATATTCGGAAAGATTTATGGATGGTAGGTATTTACAATTTTTATCTATTACGCATTAAAAAAAGATTATTAATATTATGTCTGTTCAACCGACAATATATTTTTTGTCTAAACCAAATAATTTGTCATCAAAAACTTGAAATATAATATTTAGGCCTAACAATATAAATATAGATTAAAAATATCGTAAACCATTTCCAAATAAAATTGTAAATAAATTGTTTATATTTTTTCCAAATTTATATCTAAAAATTTGAAATCTAGAGGAAAATATTTTTGAAATAGGTAACAAAAGGATTTAAAAAGTCTAGAAATTTCTGGGTCCACAATAAAAGTAAAAATTACAATTAAAAAAATTTCGCAAATATTTAATTACATAGACCCAAAAGAACATAGATCTCAATGTTTATAAATTTAGCTTTTCATTTAGATAATATCTCATTTTGACATTGACTTTCAATTGTTTATATTCTCATTAACTTATTAGCATATTTCATATTGTATTCTATACGAGTAGAATAAAATTGTATAATATATATACAAGATATATATGTACAAAATGTAATTAACTCTATTATCACACTCGGTGAGATTGAACACTTCTGAAGAACTCAATAAATAATTAAATAACAGTATATAGACTCCACATATATGTATGTTGTTTTCAGGTTAATTTTGTAGTACAGAGTCAGAACTCCCAGATTCCAAGTCATTTAGTAAGACATAAATCTCTAAGAGACCTTTGACTCACTATAAAATATTTACATGGAACATAAGTCCCTTGAGAAGTGAGTTAAAAGTTTGTTTTGGGAGTTATGATCCATTAAGTGAGTTATAACTCATTTTACTAAGTTTTCAGTAATAACATCATAAACTAAAATTTTGCGATTAAGTGTTTATATATACTAATAAATTTAAATCGAAATTTATTTTGAAATAATTTCTTTGAAAGTTTTTTCCGACCTTTATGATATAATTATGATGATATAAAAATATTTAAGTAAAATATTAGATGTATATTAGATGTTTGTATATGTAAAATAATATTTATTTATATTTTTGTCTATGGAAGATTTTATATATTCGGAAACATATTTAAATTGATTTAAAATTTGAAATTGATCCTTTTACCACAGCATTTAAGAATTCACGTATTCGAGACTTTGGTTACAAAATTAGGATTGCATATAGAATAATAAAAACTATATGTTTAAATTACATTTAAATAAACTAAAAACTACTTTTAATTTAAAAATTTAAATAAGTAAACAATTTAAAAAAAAACCACTATTATTCTATATGTTTAAATTACAATTAAATAAACTAAAAACTACTTTTAATTTAAAAATTTAAAAAAGTAAACAATTAAAAAAAAACCACTATTATTCTTATACAAGAACAAAATGTCAAATAATAACTTCATACCAGAATGACAATTTTGACATTTCATTTAGTTCTCATATAAATTTAATTTGGTACAGTTCTTCGGTATTATACGATTATTTTTAAAATTCAATTTTAACATCTAAAAATTATTTTTTACTTATTAATTTTTATATAATTAATAATTTAAATATATAAATATTAAGTTTTGATAAAGTATTCGATATAAAATTTGTTTTTACAACATAAAAAATGAAATTAAAAATTAAAATTTTGACATAGTAAAAAAATTAAAATTGAAAAATATAGCGGGAAAAATATTTTTGTTTTTTTTTTTTGTTGTAATTTTTATATGAATTTTATTGTTGTAAATTTTCTATGATCAAATCAGATAGAAAGAAAAAGGATATTATTTGTTTTTTTTTTTTTTTCATTCAATTTTCTCATTTTATTAAATTGGTGAGTGTTGTTCATGTTAATAAAATGTTATGTTATATGTTAAGTGTTTCTTTTTTCATATTAGATAGAATGTAAAGTGTTAATGTTATTTTAAATATAAGTTTAATGTAAAGTTTAATATCATTTAAGTTGTAAATTTAATTAAAATTGAAACAAAGTGTATTATTAGTTTTTTTTAGTTTATATTTTAATTTTTAAAGTATATTTTAATAAAGTTAAGGATTTTTTTTATATATATTTAACAAAATTATATTATATTTAATTCAATTGTTCTAATATTTTAAATAGTGTAAATTGTTTACTTAAAATTCTTTTTATTTTGAAATACAGAATTCGGAAGCCTATGAAATACTTAAAGGGTGTAAGATATATTCTTTGGAAATATAACAATTAAGGTAAGTCAATTTTCTTTTACTTTTTTATATATTATAACTATTATTATTCAAATATTTAATATATAATATTTAAAAGATAACTTACAATTATTCCAAGCTCTTAATAATAATAAGAATTTTTCAAAAAAAAATAAAAATTGATTCTAAAAATTGATGACTATTGATAATAAATCCATTATCCAATTATCAAGAGTATTTAAAACTAATGTTTGAAACTAGACATAATATGAAGACTTAAATTTTAGATTGATTTCTTTTTATTTAGTAAATATCAGATTTTTCTCCAGTTTTTTTTTGTAATTTTTTATTAAAATTTCGGACTTCTACTCTATGATTCCAACTGTTTCGGAAATTCATTAGTTACTACAACTATTTTATAACTATTAAACATCAAATTAAAACTTATAAATCCATTTCCCTTTTATTTTTTTATTAAGATAGTTTTTTTTTTAATATTTATTTGAAATCAAGATCATGATTTATTATATATATATAATATATTAAATGGTAAGGTACCTATATAATATATATATAAAAAATAATATATATTTACTTGATATCTTTATTTAATTGTTGGAGCAGTTTAATAAAACAAAAAACATTTCATACCGTGATCAAAACAACATCCATTCTTATAAGAATTAACTATATTCATAAAAATAAAAAGAAAATAAAAACTAAAATTTGAAAAAAAGCGGCAACAACAATTACAATAACAGTTGAATAACATCTACCGCCAATATAATAATGTATATAATGTATTTTATAATTATTTTTATCAATTAATTTTTGGTCTGTCCTCTTTGACAGCTAATTATGTAAGAGAGCCAAATACAAATTTTCATTTGTTATATATATTTATTTTTGCAATTTTGATATTTTCTGACTATATAAACAACATTTTGAAAGTCTATTTTTCCACTCTTTTACCATATTCCACTCATTACCATTTAAATAGACTTTCAAAATGTAGTTTATATGTAAAATTATTGTTTATTTCTTAATTTTGGAAAAAGGGAATACCCTGATTTCGAATTCAACAATCGTAGCCGTCACTGATGTCATATAATTAAAATTAATATTTGTTTTAATATTATTAATAATCTCTCAGCTGAGAAACTGTATAAAGAAGTTATGACTCATCACTCTGAGTCAAAACTCTCAGAGTCATAACCCTCCTAGGGATTTATGGCTCATTTTTATTAGTTTTAGGTCCTAGACTTATGTCCCACTAAAAGAGTCATACATCCCTAAGCGAATTATGATCCTGGGAGTTATGATTCAGCACCTAATTTTGTTACTCAGACATCAAAATTTTTTTTATTTATATACCTAACTATTCCTCAAAATTATAACAAAATTTGAGCTTGCTTCACAATAAATTTTAACTTATTTTTTATGATTATAGTTTATTTAACTTTGAATAGTTGTGCTGAAATAACGGTATATCCCCGAAAAGAAATTTATTTATTTATTTGACGAATATTAATAATTGGTGTTGAAATTCTGTTGAATACTAAGTATATTAATCTTTCAGATACGGGTAGAATTTTTAAAGTAAATACAGAATTGATGATTTCAATCAAAGATATCATATATTGTTTTGTTTTGGGTAGCATAAGCACAGATGTATATGGGAGAAATAAAATATTAAATAGAGAATTACATAAAAGGCTTCACATAAATAATTTTCAATAGTTTCTTAGATAATTTTGTTATCCAAAAGTGTATTAAAAAAATTTTTTTATTTTTTCTTTACTATACCTATTTCAAAAATTTTTTTGGCACTATCTTATAGATTCATCCCATGTTTTAACTTACTGTGATTAGTTTATTTTTTTCATACATATTTTTATAAAAATTTGTATTTTTTTACATTTATATGAATAAAATATAAGTATTATGTCAATCAATGATAAATATGAATTTTTTATTTCTCAAGTGTGGAAATGTGCATATATGATAAGTAACATACAGTATAATATATACAGTATAAACCTACATATTGTATAAACTTTTCCTGAATTTGAATGAAAGTCAATTTTCTCGTATATATATATATAGACTTAGTTACTTCCTGTTTTCACATATTTTAGGATAATATCACGTAATGTGTTACTTTTTTTCAAATTTTTTTTCCAAATTTCCCAAAAGTAACAAATAATATAAAGAAAAACAGGGTGCGTAACGAAATCCCGACATTCAAAATTCCGGATTACTAAGGTTTTTTTTCTGTATTTTTTGGGGCAAGATCTATTCGCAACGTTTGGGAGATATGAGGGCTTAACATTTTTTATTTTTACCTAATTTTAGAAAAGGTAAAAATATTTTTTGAAGATTACCACAAACTTAAAACCAAATAAATAATATGGTTTTTTCAATTCAAAAAAAGGAATACTCTGATTTTCAACCTAACTCTAAAATCCCTCCTCAATTCAGAATTCTACATATACATAATATGTATATATTTTCTGGAAAAAGCGGCTACTCTGATTTTGAATCCAACTTTAAAATCTCACCAAACTGTTTTTTTTCTCATATGTATGTTTCACCAATAAAAGTTTTAAACAGAGGGGGCTTGTTTTAAAACATTGAATTATAAAGTTAAAAGTTGAATTTATTTAACTTAAAATTGATATTGAGAATTGAATTTTCTTTCATAGATATTTAGAAAGAGTTTCTTAAGCTCTTTAATGTAGACCTCCAAATTTTAAAAATAAGTTTTCGAAATATATCAAAAGCGGGATTTGTCGCGGTTGTTTTTGAATGTCGGAATTTTAAAAGTCAGGATTTTGAATGTCGAGATATTAATTTTTCGGGATTTTGAATATCAGGATTTTGATTTGTCGCTAATTTAATGTGTCGGTATTTTGAACATCGGGATTTTGAAATTCGGAATTTTGACCGTCACCCAGAGAATACTAAAAAAAAAATTTAAATTCTTATTTTTCCATTTTATTTACTCTTTAAAGGGAAACATTTTTAGAATTAAATATAGTGTATAGAGGAATCTTTAAGAACCATTACATTTACTTTAAGATAAAGATTTTTTTATAAATTATAGTTACATTTATAATAACACTGATATTCATTTTAAAAACTTATATAGGACAAAATTTGAAATTTTTTTTATGAAAATCATCTATTACCAAGGGATAAGATTTACTTTACAGCTTTTTAAATAATACATTTTTGTAAATTGTAAAGCCATTTGCAAATAGGATTTTATAAAAAATGAATTTTGCCCTTTTTTTATGCTAATATTAATAATGGGATTTAAAAAAAAATAAGAGAAAGAGAGTAAAAAAGAGTTGTTGAGCTCTATAGGATACATGCACAATCAAAATGTAAAATTCAAAAAAAAATATTAAAATTAAATGTGTTAAAATTATTAATGGTATTTTTACAAGTATGCGAAGCTATTTATCAGCCCACCCAGTTTGCCATTTCTTTTGACAAAGTTACAGATATCCAACTTACAATTAAGACTCTGGGTTAGGGGCTATTTAAAATGTAGAAGCTATTGAAAATGATTGATTATGTAATATTTCAGGTACCATAGTAGTATATAGAGTTATGTAAGTTAAATAGGAGTTTTATGGCAAATAACCCTCAAGTAAAGTTGCCCAATTTCAATAGTAAAGTTATAGCTTTTCTATAAAAATCCTATCAACAGCTTTTATTCTATTTTTGAGTAAAAAATCGATCCACTTATCAATTCTGATCTTAGATCTACTCAAAACATATTATCAGATATCTCTTTTACTTTATAGCGTGATAAACGTAATCGCAAATTTGGTGTACCCTTAACTAACTACATTCCTATATAGTGTTTATAAAAAAATTAAATAAATGATATTTTATAAGTATTTTAATATTTGTACTAACTATAAATAGCTCTTATAAGCTAAAGTAAGCCCATATCCTTTTATATTTTTCAACAGAATTTTTTACAGTTTTTTCAACTTGGGATAAAGTCAAGACAAGAAATATTTAAAGAAAATGATAATTGGTTTTAAATTTTGGTTTTTTTTTTTTGGAAAATAATGGTTGTATAAGAATGACATCTGAGTTCTGAATAAATCTTAAATAGATTTTTATATATTATAAATTTACATTAGTGTCAAAAACAAACTTCAGCTCCTGAATAAACAATATCTTAAAATAAAAATGATATTTTGAGAAAATATGATTTTAGAAATTATCATTGTTGTTAAAATTACACATAATTTTAATATATTTATAAGATTGTTTTTCAGAAAGCTAATATTAATAATTCAGATTCAGTAGAAATTTTGAGATAAATTTTAAAATAAAATAAAAAATCATTATTTTTAAATGTACATTGGATTCTTTAAATTTTATTGATGTTTAAGGGAATGAAAAGCTTTGAAAGCCACCCTTTGGAACTGTGCGATGTTCCTAAAGGTAATGTGCGATTTTAACACAATTAAGCCACACTATTTTTGAACCAAACTTAAGGCAGGGACTTGTGATTCAAATGCACAGTTTGGTTACGAAGATAGGTATTTGGAAGGAACTGGGATATTAGAAAATTTAGGATTGTTAGATTATATGGGATGGAGAAATTGCATGGGATATTAAGAATGTTAAGGGAATATTAAGGAAAAGATGTTAATGATTTTCTTAAATTTATTTAAAACGTACATAATAATAACAATAATTTCTAAATCTTATTTTCTCAAAATATCATTTATTACCAACTTGAAGAAACCCATTTGATGGAATTTAGTTCCAAATCCGCAATGAGCGCACGATTTCCTCCCTGTTTCTCTTTGGAAGACTCTGGTATAAGGTTTTAAATGTTTATTTTTTTTAGAACGGATATTAATCACTACTAAATATCTATAAAACAAGGTTGGTTAACCAACTGTACGGCGATGGCTGAGTGGAGTGGATGTTGAGGTGATATTAGGATCATTTATAAAACTAATAGTCCTATTTGGCACTTTTTCAAGATATCCCAATGCCGTTATAAGGGCTCCGTCCCAAACAAAGATTGGATTTAAAATATAATCTTGAGAATTAGTCTTTGCATACATATTTTAAAATTTTTGTAACTTAATTATTTATATCATTATTTTTTTACGAGAATCAATGAAAAGCATCTCAAATCATTTAGGGTACGTTTATGTTGGAGCTGCGATAAGTGATAAGAGCGTCGATAAGAGCATAGCGTAGAAAGCTATATACATTATTTAAATAGAGATGTTTATGTTGGAGCATCGCTTGGATCATCGATAAACGATAAGAGCATAGCAAACTCTTTATTCAGTTTTCTACGCTCTTATCGATGATCAGAATTTTAAAATTTGATTGGTTGTGCGATTAACCTTTAAAATTGAACCATATTGAACTAGTATTGAATCATATAAAGTATTAAAAGCGTCTTCTTTTCAAACTTTAGGATTAGGCCTTTAGTTCCAGTCCTTAATTTAGGGCTTAGAAAAAAAATTTTCTAGACTGGGGACTGAAAGTTATAGAATAAAATATGCCGATTTAACATTTGGACTTATTAATAAATTATTGTACCCCTGAGCTATTGGTCAGGCAAATTTATTATATTTTAATAGTATAAACCCAATTGCATAATATATATAAAAATCATTTAAAAAAAAAAATTATTATTAAAAATTATATTCTCTCATAAGACCAATAAAATATTATTTGGTCAAAATATTATACAAATAAAATTTAATATTATTGAATTAAAATACTTTCATAAATATTATTAAAATATCTATAAGTTTTCCCATTTATAAACTTACCGCATAATGCTGCTAATTTAACAATAATTATTGGTAACCAACATGCACAGTCCGTTGCAACAATAACAGCAAATCTGTAAAATAAATGAAATGTAAATGAATTTAAGAGTAGGTACTTATGTAAATTCAAAATATAAATACGTAAAAACAAAAGTAATAATTAACTAAGTATATATTAAATATTCAATAATTTAATTAAATTTTTATATGTATAACCGCAATTATAAAATAATTATTAAAATAAATCGGATTCTTAATAATATAATAATTATAATAAAATAAATGATTATTATACTATAACCACCATATTTGTGGTGTGAAAAGATAATCTTGTAAATATTAAATTTATTTAAAGTGGTTAAAGTATTTAATATGAATTTTATGGTACTTATGGTGAATTTAAAATAAATTTAATATATTTCAGTATAGAATTCTTCATTATATAATAAATTAAAATTTATAAAAACAGTATTCACTAGAGTTTTAATACGTTGAGTATATAGTATAAAAAAAGTAGAATCAGAGATCAAAATATAGAAACACTAGCTAATACACGGTGCGCGTTGCTGCGCCTTTCAATGAATTTTTGATTGAAGTTGATGTTATTGAGAAAAATTAACACAAAAATTAAACATATGGTGTAAATGTATATTATATAACGGTAAATTGTCTCGAAATAAGTTGACGGAACTCAAAGAAAAATTATTTAGACCTTCTTTTGCATCAACGCTGTACTTCGAAAAATCAAACATAAATCTAAGTCTTCAAGTCGTCAAATTCTAAGTCTGTTAATAAAGTTAACAACATTGTTAAATAGTAACAATATATAAAATTTGAATTTAATCGGTCAAATCGCTTCTAATTTTCAGCGAACTAACGAAAAGATCTTTAAAAAATTGTTGGGCTGCAATAGGTTAATGGAACTTGAAATTTGAAGTAAATTGGTGAAACCATTTTTATTTTAGAACAAAAAAGTTTAAAATTTGGATGTGGGATCAAAATGGCAAGCTTACAACACGTACAGAAATCCCTGTATATTCAAAGTTCCATGATAATTGGCTGAGTCTAATAATTTAGGAGTCTATACTCTACAAACAAACAAACAAATGTTCTCTAGGTTTTAAATTTTTTTTTCAAATTTAAAAAATATCTCAAATTGAACATAGAACTGGAAGAACAAATGGTGAAATTTTATTCTAGTACCATCAGAAATTTTAATAATAATTAATTTAATTAGAAGGATAAGGATAAGTTTATTGATGAAATAAGCTAAAACTATATGCCTATTGATAAAAACTTAAGGTTTTATTAGTAAAATCCGACTTATTAGAGAAAATTATTTAATATGGTCTAGGGTCGTATTGCACCGACACAAATCACTAATGAAATAATATTTTTTTTTGTGTTTTACTAATCAAACTTCATATATTTGCTGTCAAATAATGGTGTTGGTGCAACAAAAATTTTGACAATTTGATTATTTCATTAGTGATGAGTTGTTGGTGCAATGTACGACCCTAGACCATATTGCTTCAGTTACTTATAAAATAATCAAAAAAAAAAAAACAATTTTTTAATAAGTTAAAAACAATTGCTTATCATAAAATAGTTTTTTTGATTATTTGATAAGTGATAAGTGCTAGGTTCAATTGGCTTCAAGTCAAAGGTTATCAATTAAATAAATTGCTATCAAGGAATTAATATTTATATTTTAAGTAAATCGCAGGGGTTCTACTTTAAATTTTAACTTTAATCTTAAATATTGATTAATCAATTTTTTTAACAGTTTGTTAACTATAGATAACTAGGATTTGTAAAAGTTCTCTTTCATACAATTTAATGGTTTTATTAATTTTGCATAAAAATTTGCCAAATCTCTTTGTGCATTCACCTATAAGTGTACATGCTTCAGTCATACACATTAAACATATTTGCCCATTCCTTTGTTTAATAAAACATTTTCATCATTTATTAGCAATCAAAAGATACACACAAAAGAAGCTGTTCAAAATTTTGTGCGAAAATTGGAAAATGAAATACTTAAAAACTTCAAAAAATGTTTATTGACATAACATATATGTTTGTAAAGTAACCTTTTCTTGATTTATTTTATGTCATTATAATTTACGAATATTTATACCAGTACGAACAAAATGTCGTGGGTATAATAAAATTACTCCTGCGTTTGTAATGCATCGATCTGAACATGATAGATATAGTTAAAAATTAAATATAAAAAAAACAAATATCTTGAATTTTTTTGTAATACGGTTCAATTGTTACAATATGTTATAGTTTTTTAGGTAAAATATAGGGAGTTCTTGGGGCTATTTGAGAGTTGAGAGGGGAAACTGTATTCTTCCTTGTTTTTTTATAAAATAAATAAAATACCAATTAAATCATATTGTTAAATATTGACTAGCAATCAACAAGTTTGCAATTTATTGACAGCTAATCATCTGGTAAGCAAATGTTTTTAAAACAATTGTTAAAAAAAGTGGAAAAAAGAAAAAAAGCTTAAAACGAAATTTAATTGTTTTGTTGTTAAATAACATTCGGTGTTTTTAAATGTTGTTGATAGAATGTAATTTTTTTTTATTTAGAATTGGGTTTCAGGTATAGGGATCTTGTTAGTGGGTTTTTATTCTGTTATAGTGAACTTAAAACAAACCACCCAAACTCCCCTAAGGCAAAATATCCAAAAAATATCATATATTTACAATCATAAAAAGTGCAAGTCGACTGCAAACTAAAGTTCGCAATATTAAAAAAAAAAAAAATCAAAATAATTTGCATATTTCTAGGATCATATTAGGTGACATTTTGATAATGTTTGACGTTTAAAGTAATTTTTAAATTAGCTTGGTTTAATTTTTGTGGTTTTATTATACTAGTTATTTGCTGTACTAATATTTTTAAAAATTCAAAAATTTTAATATTTTACTTAGTTAAGAACTACTGCGGTTCTGTAATGATATTTCAATATTTGTCGAATTTATACAAATTGCCATTTATTTTTGTAATTATTTTAATACGATGGGATCTTGAATCAAGTTTCTTTTAAATGATTGGAAGAATTCAAGAAATCACAAAGTATAATAAACTAATTGTCACAACAGGTAAGTCATTTGAAAACCCATAGAAGCTAAGAACCTGTTGAACCTATCTTTTTAGGCCACCCACCCACAAACCTTAAATCTCTGATTTGTTATCAGAGATTTAAGGTTCCGAATTACTGCTCTGAATTCCATTCTTAAGAGAATAAATTAAAAACTATCTTTAAGTACTTAAACTTTATTATTATAAAAAACAAAATTGGTTATCTGATTTTACCAAGACATAATTTTTATACAAAAAAAAAAGATTTTACTTATTTTATAGCCTAAAAAATTTACACACATGTATAAATATAAATTCAAAATAATTTTAAATTTTGGGTAAAGTTTTGCATTTAAATTCAATAAAGAAAAATAAAAAAAACTTTAATTTTAAATTAATTTTATCTTCTCATATATACAAATTATCTTTTTGAATTCTGTTTTTGATTTCCCAATAGTATTCATCCCTATATACTTTATGTGCAAAAGGTTTTATTCAAAAAATTTATTACATATATTTTTAAAACTACTCGGCATGAGGCATATTGAGGTTTTATTGAACTAAAACTGAAAATTTCAAAAAATATGAGAATAAATTTTGTATTAAAATGTTAAATATGCCGGCTAATAAAAATTATTTACTATTCAAGGTAATATGAAACGGCGGAGGGAAATAAAGTCGAATCGGCTTTATTACCAAAAACAATAGAAATAAAGTCGAATTAGGAATTCTTTTTTATTTCCATAAAAAAATTTTCAAAAAGTAAAGTCGAATTCAAAAAAAAGAAATAAATCCGATTCGACTTTATTACCAAAAACTATGGCAATAAAATTGAATTACCCCTTCCATACATTCCGGAAAAGGGTAATACCCTGATTTTTTATCTAACTCTTAAAAACCAGAATTTTTGAAAAACTTTTTACAGAACATTTATAAATTAGAAGGAAGTTTTTAGTTAGTTATTAAATTTGGGTTACCCTCTTTTCCGGAATATTAACATATTTGTATTAGCAATACATTTAGTTAATATATAAGAACTGAATTCAGCATTAGGATTTAAGTAATTTTAGAAGTTTGGGGACGTGAAGTTTGTAGAACTTAGTAGAAGTTTCGGGACGGTTACTAAAAATGTATGTCAAAAAGAACAGTAGAAGGATTTGATCGTTACTTTCTAAATTAAAGTTTCAATATTTTGTTTAGTGGAGGAAGGGGCGTTTAGGCGACAGCCTTCGAATGATTTCTTGAAAATATATGTACAAGGAAAACCATAAGAAGGGATTTAGGATTCTTTTAAAATCAGGGTATACCCTTTTTCCGGAATATTTCAATATATTTATACTCAAGATAGTGAATTTAAAATAGGTAATTATTGCTTTTTTTCAGTTGATTTATTTTGGAATTTTTGGATAATAAAATGTAATCGACTTTATTTCCATTGTTTTTCGTAATAAAGTCGTTTCGGCTTTATTTCTTTATTTTTGTAGTCGACTTTATTTTTTAAACATTTTTTTCGGAAATAAGATAGAATTGCTAATTCGACTTTATTTCCTTTGTTTTTGGTAATAAAGTCGATTCGACTTTATTTCACCCCCCCTTTGAAACATCTTTTTGAATATTTTGCTTAATAATATCCTAACATTAGCTGTTTCACTCGATCATATGTTCCAAATGTATATCTCTCTTATGTGATGAAACCCAATAGTAACAAAGGATAAATATTTTAATAATCTAAAAAGTGTTTCAAAATATTATTCAAAAAATATTGCACTTGATTATGATGAAATGAGTATTTTTATTAATAAAATTATATTTTATTCAATTACTTATTGACCGGTTGCTTTAAATAGCACGATCTATTTTTATTTAAATGTATTTTGGGTCATTTACCCAGAAACTTAATAAAACTTATTGCAAAACAGTAGAACAAACAGGCAAAAGAAAATATTATTGAAATAATGAAAATAAATATTTTTCTAATAAAAGCCATACCATACCAACCATATTTAATTTACTAGGATATCCCTTAATCCTTTTAACTTATAAAAATTCCTGATGACAAAATAAAAAGAATTTTGATGTAAAAATAAAATTCTGGAAACATTTATTTACAATCATACTATAATGAGTTCACATATTTTCATATGTGAAGTCTTATGAGTAAAAATTCATATTTATATTATGGAAAAATGGATATGCATATGCATATTCTAAGAAAAAAAAAATTATTATCCTGCATCTTTAATTTTCTTCTTTTGAATTTATTTCAATTACAAGATGCATTTCGAATTCAAAAAATTTTACAGTCAAGTTTAGATATATTGAACAAAATTACTGATTTTGTCAAAAAATATGGTTTTTTTTACTTTAAGTTAGTGTATTTGAACTTAAACTGAAAACAATTTTATTTTAACTGAAGATATATTAATATAAGTGAAGGTTTTTTTTTTTTAAATGAAGGCATTTTTAATTTCTTTTTATTTTAAGATGATACATTTTTACTTAAAGTAGATAAATTTTATTAATTTTGAAAATGGTAGGAGGAAGGATGTTATTTATTTTGTAATTAATCCTCCGCATCCGCGGCCATTTATGCGATATTGATGGCGGTGCTTGCACGAACGCGGTAGTAGTGGAAACTCCCATTTCTTCTAGGAAAGCTCGAAAGAAGTTCTGAAAGGAAACCCTAAGGTAAAGGCAAAGAGTGCTTCGCAGGGGATGGCACGGAGCCACAGGCCTGACTAGAATATAGAAAATTGTTGACATTTGAAATATTCAAATTTTACATTCGCCATTTTACATAAATTGTTATGGTGATATGTCCCATCCGTTTAAGCACAATATGACTCATACATAAAGAGACATTGTGCCTAAATTAAAATTGGACAATATGTTCGACCTAAAGACATTATGACACGTTGTTTATGACACATTTGTTTAAATTAACCATTAATAGATAATAAAAATTGCTTTGTGTTTATCATAATGGACAAGTTTTTCAATAATATAAATACATTTTTCATTTTAACTAAGGTAATTTTTAATTTAACTGAAGACATTTTGGGTTAATCTGAAAACAAATTTTACTTTAACTGAAAATATTTTTAATTTAAGTGAAGATCTTCTGATTTCAATGCGGATATTTTTAATTTTAGCAAAGATTTTTTATTTTAAGAGGAAACATTTTTACTTAAAGTGAATAAATTTTATTTTAGAGTAATTAAGTATTATATCTACTGTCTCCTGTCTTTAGTTTATTTATATTTTTAACTAATCACAAATTTTCAAAATAAAAGTTTTCAAAATAGTCAGAAAATCATAAAAATTAGATTATTTGACAAAAGGATAGTGTAATATATAAATTATACTTAAATTTATGAACTCTTCATTTTAAATTAAAAAGGTCTTCATTTAAAGTGAAAACGTCTCCGTTTCAAATCTAAACGTAATTCAAAATAGAAATAATTTTTTATTATAATTTTTTATGTCCTATTTTTACTGACCTATACAATTTTACTTAACCATTTATATGGAATGGGTTTCTAATGGGTTTATGACGCGATTATATAGCCTCTCAAAACCAACAGTCAACCTCACCTTCACGCGGTGAAACCCGCTTACTAACAGACGAGGCTCTGACGACCGAGTATTGGCGGTATAACCATAGTGAACAATCCTCTGGTGGAAATGACCAGATGAGAAACACACGGCCCTACAAATTGGAGGTTGGACGTCGGGCTAACAACCCACCCCGTAAAAAAAGCATTGTTACGAGAGATTTACTACAGCCTCGGATACAGATGGATTTAAACAATATACGACCCATGCAACGGAAAAAGGATTATGATTTGAACATCGGAACTTGGAATGTTAGAACAATGCTGCAACCTGGAAAAATGCAAGAAATTGTCCAAGAAGCACAAAAAGCCAAATTAGACGTCATCGCTCTACAAGAAGTAAGATGGAAAGGGAATGGCAGAATAGACAAACGAGATTTCTCACTACTATATAGTGGAAACCAAGAGCGAACTGGACAATATGGCACTGGCTTCATCGTAATGAAAAAACTAAAAAATTCAATATTAGGCTTCACCCCAATAAATGATCGTATATGCACGCTGAAAATTAAAGGAAAATTTAACAACATAACTCTGATATCATCCTACGCACCCACAGAGGACGCTACAGAAACATCTAAGGATGAATTTTATTATGATTTGGAAAGGACGTGTGACACGGTTGGGAAATATGACACTTTAATAGTCTTAGGAGACTTCAACGCTAAAATCGGTAAAGAGCCGTTTATCGAGGGCATCGGTGGAATGAACTCACTACACGACGAAACATCAGCAAACGGGTTAAGATTGTGTCACTTTGCAGCAGGATACAACTTATACATCGCTAGTAGTCATTTTCCACACAAAAATATACATAAAGGTACCTGGAAAATACCAGCAAATGGAAGAACGAACCAGATTGACCATGTCCTAGTGACCAAAAGAAGAATGTCCTCAGTAATGAATGTACGTACATGTCGCGGATTAAACTGCGACAGTGACCACTTCCTAGTCAAAGTAACACTTCGACAACGAATCTCAAACATCGCAAAAAAGAGGGGAGAAAAGAAAAAGAAATGGGATACAGAAAAACTAAAAGCAACAGGGGTATTAGAAAACTATCAAACCAAACTTGGAGATAATCTGAATTGCCTAAGAGATATGACTACAGAACTAACAACTATAGAAGAAGACTGGTTAAACATTAAACGTGCAATAAACTCAACAGTTCAAGAAACCATAGGCATAAAGACGAATAGAAGAAATGAAGAATGGTTTGACATAGAATGTACTGAAGCAATTAAAGACAAGAATGAAGCCAGGCTAAAAATGATACAAAGAAATACAAGGAGAAACGAGGAGATCTATAAAACGAAAAGGAAATATGCCACTAAGCTTTGTAGACAAAAAAAACGTAGTTACATGAAGAAACGTGTTGAAGAAATTGAATCCAACTTCAACAACAAAGACATAAAAAATTTTTACAAAGGACTAAAAGAAGAAACAAGAAATTTCCAACCTAAATTGACAAATTGCAAGGATAAAAATGGTTTTATTCTATCTGACGAACACCAAATTATAGATAGGTGGAAACAGTACTTTGAAGAACTTTTCAATATTGACAATAACAATAATGATGGAGTAACATTTTCATTTCACATAGAAGGAGATAATGAACGAAATCCTAATACGGAAGAGCCGACAATTGAAGAAACTACAGCAGCAATTAATAAACTTAAAAACGGAAAATCACCAGGCGAAGACGGTATTACTGCAGAACTTTATAAAAAAGGAGGTGAAGAGCTGCTTCATCACTTACACAGATTAATGTGTAAAATATGGAGGAATGAAAGCATGCCGAAAGAATGGGAAATTGGTACCATATTCCCTATCCACAAAAAAGGAGATAAACTCAATTGCAGTAACTACAGGGGTATCATGTTACTAAATGTTGCATATAAGATTTTTAGCAAAATTTTATACGAAAGACTAAACGAGAAAGCAGAAACCATCTTAGCTGAGTATCAATGCGGTTTTAGACCAAACAGATCAACAACAAACCAAGTTTTTCTCATAAAGCAAAACATGGAAAAATGCTACGAATACAATCTTGACTTGCATATACTATTTGTTGATTTCAAACAAGCTTTCGACAGCATTAAAAGAGAGGAAATACCGAAAATTTTGCACAATTTGGGATACCCTGAAAAACTAATTCGACTTACAATGATGACCTTAAATAACACCAGAAGTAGCGTCATAGTACAAAATCAAATTTCAGAGGTTTTCAGCATAAAAACAGGTGTAAAACAAGGCGACACATTATCGTCAGTGATTTTCAACCTTATGCTGCATTACGTAACGAAAGATCTAGATAGAGGGGGAAATATATTCAACAAATCATCACAAATTAACGCTTTTGCTGACGATATTGCTATAATAGCCAGAAACAAAAGAGCTATGGTTGAGCAGTTCGTGAAACTCGAAGCAGAAGCTATCAAAATTGGCTTAAGAATAAATGAAAATAAAACAAAATATATGATATTATCACGCTCAAACACTAGGCGCAGCCCGCAAAACATAACAATCGGAGAATACAACTTCGAAGGCGTAGATAATTTTACGTATTTGGGAGTATTGCTCAACAACGACAACAGCATGCACTGTTCAATACAAAATAGAATCCAAGCGGCCAACAAATGCTACTATGCACATCAAAAACTATTTAAATCGAAGCTTTTATCTAGACATTCAAAACTGTGTATGTATAAAACCCTAGTTAGACCAGTATTGACCTATGGTGCGGAAAATTGGACATTATCAATATCAGACGAAAATAGTCTAAAAATTTTTGAACGCAAAATTTTAAGGAAAATATTTGGACCGAAACAAAATCTACACGGTGAATATATGCACAGAAACAATCAAGAACTACAACTACTAATAAATAATGAAGACGTGGTCCGCTTTATTAAAGCACAAAGAATTAGATGGGCTGGACACGTTGCTAGAATGGCAAATAATAGGTCACAAAGACTTATATTAGATGTTGCTCCACCTGTAAATAGATACAGAGGAAGACCAAGGCTAAGATGGACAGATGGCTTAGAAAATGATTTAAGAAAACTTAATATCAGAAACTGGAAAGTTGCAGCACAAAATCGACAAGTATGGCGGGCAGCAGTAAATCAGGCTAAAACTCACCCCGAGTTGTGACGCCATTTGATGATGATGATGATTTATATGGAATTCTTCGTCAACTTTATATATATATGTAATATGTATATATTTACAAATATGTTTTATTTAAAATTTTGATTTTATTTTTTAAATATAAAGAAAAAGTATGTTGGAAAAAGTATTAAAAAAAATGTAATCTATAGTCTAGGATTACTATTTATACCCGTATGACTATATAGTCCAAGGGTATAATAAATTTGCCATTACGTTTGTGACGCAGAGAAGGAGGTAATGGCCAAAGTTACTGCAAAATTTAGTTGGTCTACTGCTGAGGGTTCGAGTAGCTGCCATACAACTCCTTCTTTTATATGAGGATTACACTACACCAAATGAAGCTGGGTGTCTGAAATTTTGCCAAAAATAGTTTAGTTTAATGGCCAAAGTTACTGCAAAATTTGGTTGGTCTACTGCAAAGGGTTCGAGTAGCTGCCATATAACTCCTTCTTTTATATGAGCATTACTCTACACCTAATAAAGCTGAATGTTTGAAATTTTGCCAAAAGTAATTAACCGGATGATAAAATGTATATGTTACGGTCATACGGATATCCCAGAGTTGACACAGTCTACTCTACTACACTCTTCCTCGTTTTTAATAAAAAAGGAAAGTTCAACAGGATAAGAGACCAAGAAATTCAGACGAATACCTAAATTCTTAAAATTTCATTTAAAATTATTTTTGATTGAAGTTTATATATTTTATCAAAAAGTTTTAAATTTAAGGATAATTAAATTTTCAAAATAAAATATTTAAAATGAAGGACATCAACAAATTTTAAAAATTTCTAGGTTTCATTAGAACAATTATAATTGTACTAATTAAATTAAATAAAATTTAATTTTATATAAATTAAATTAAAAATCTATTTTAAAAATTTTACCGAGAAATTATTTAGAAAATTTTTTAAATTTAAATTGATAAAGGAAAGCTAATGAAATATGTATTAAATATTATTTTGGTACAAACAATTCCATTTCAAGGATAGCTTTATTCCTTTGTTAAAAAAGATAATTCAAGTTAACGAATTAGTTTTTCAAACTTAAGATATAAGTACTATCTAACTATATTTTAATAACCGTATGGAATTTCTAAAAAGGGTACTACTACCACATATCTGACCGATAAGCTTAGTGGTAAATTAGCGGCTTTTCCATCGAAAACTCTCGGGTTCAAATCCTGGTCGGATCATATCTAATAAAAAAATATAATGTAAATTTAAATAATTTAATTATATAGTCCAAATAGGCAATATTTAATAACTTTAATTAATAACTAAAATTTTTATATCAAATCGAAAAATTTAAATAATAAGCCCAGAAAGTCTAAAGTAAGATATCTCGTGAAAGTCTAATAAACTCATTATTGTTCTGTTACAATATGAAAAACGAATCGAGGTTTTCTAAATAGTTTTCCTTTTATAAAAAAATCAGCTTCTTGAAGCTAGCTTGATAGATAGTGGATACTCAATTTTAATACAATCCCAGAAGTATGCAATTTTAATTAATTTTTTTTTTTAGTTTGTAATTGATTCTAAAGGTTGTTTCGGTAACGTAGTAGTTAAGGACATGGTGTATGAAGGGAGGTAGTACCAAGTATGGGTTCGATCCGAGCCCAGTTCGAAAGGTTTTTTCAAGGAAAATTATTGAAAAAAGTAATTTTCATCACAATTCTTCCGTATGATCAAATTTATTAATAGTATAATAATATAATTAAATATATATATATAATAAATAGTTTTTGTATAATCTAATAATAGTATTCAAACTTATAATGGTTCTCAGGACCTCAGGAACCGAAGGTTTTAAAATATTGCATTATCTTTATAATATGTAAAAATATTAATAAACAATAATAGCAAAATTGATTCTATTAATCAAATAATTGTCATTAATTAGTTGATTAATAGATTCAGATTATTTGATAATAAAATATTAAATAAGAATACAAAAAAATAGCAAAATATAGTTATTAATTAAAGTTATACTATTATTTTATTGATTAGTTGTTAGTTAATTATGATTAAATACCTAGTCAGTTTTTTTTAAATGTAAATTGATTAATTTACAGTTTTAGTTTATTTGTTAATAGATTAAATAAAAATAAAAATAATTAAAGAAATTTATAAATAATTATTGAAATTAATAAATTTTTAATAAAAAAAAAATATCTCACCTTCTGGCAAATACATTTTCTCTACCACTCAAAGTACTTCTCATTGCTTTTCCTGAACCTCGTATTGCTTGTAACATACGAAAATATGATACAACAATAAATAATAATGAAAATGTATTGATTGCAATAAATAATACAGCTGAATATTCCCAACCCTAAAGCAATTAAATTGGTTAATTAATTACTAATAAATAAAAACACTAATAAATATTAATAGATTAAATTTACTAACCTTTGCATATGGATCATGTATATGTAATGATAAACAAACTCCATTATTACCATAAAAATTATCACCAAAGTAGTCGTCATATAGAAATGGTGCGAAGGATATCATTATTGATGTTCCCCATAGAAATACTAATCTCAATATAACTCTAAGTTATTACGTATTAGTTAAATATTGAATTAATGAGTAAAAAAATAACTGAATTAGTATTTTAAATAAAATAAATTTATTAATTTATTATATAGAGTGTAAAAAACAGTTTTTTTTTTTTTTAAGCGCTAACTGTTTCAATGTTAGGCTAATAAGCCTTTCTATACCATAGCTACATGTTGGAACAGAGGGTCATATTGTATTAGTGTTATTAGAATTGATCTTAATTAATTTCATACAGTTTAAACATAAGGTTGTACTAGGCCTATAATACGTAGAAACGTCTAAGATTTCCAGTACATACAATTCTATTTCTGTTTTTATTATATTTTGTATTTGAGTTATATGGTATTTTATATCTGTGAGTTATATTATTGAATTAAATTGTTTGTTTATATTGTTATAATAATGTATTTTTTATTAAAGATATAGAAAATTAGAAAACCTTTTACTTTTACTGGCATTCGAACCAAGGCATTTTGTATGAAAGGTCGTCACTCTAATCACTCTGCTACCGAGCCATAAGTTGAGGAATATAAAAAACTCTTGAAAACTCTTGTATAGTAAATTACATTTTCATAGAAATTCTTTTTATTTTATACCTTTTAATACAACTCTAGAAGTATGCATTGTAAGTAATTTTTTTTTAAAATTTTTAATTGATTCTAAGAGTGGTCTCGGTAACGTAGTAGTAAAATACCTGTGTCAAGCCCGGTAGTACCGATTTAGGGTTCGATCTGTCCAGCTCGTAAGGTTTTTCAAGAAAAATTACTGTAAAAAATACTTTTCATCACAATTTTTGCTTACGATCAAATTTAATAATAGTATAATAAATAATTAAATATATATAATAAAAATAGCGACTTCTACTAATTTCTAAAGATCTTACTTCCCCCAAAATTTACCATTTATTTGTCGTGTCATTAATATGGTCGAAATAATTCTTTATTCTCAAAGATGTCGAATGCTAAAAAAACGGATCCAAATGCATAAGTATATCATTAAATTTAGGGTTGTAAATGTGCGGACTCATAAAGCAACATCAAGTCACTCAACAATAAACTCAAATGATGAGTCCAATCACAGTTTGAGCAATGTAAATTCACTCAAATGTTGATCACGCTCAAATAATGAGTCAGCTAAACCTATCAGTACATTCGTTTCGGTTAAAATTTGAGTTTACTCATTATTTGAGTCCGCTCTTAGTTGAGCTATGATTACTATGAGCTATGACTTAGTATCTGGCTATTAATATTTCTAGTAAGTGAAATACTTAGTCTTTAGATAACCAATTTGGAATTATTTTAATACTAATAAAAACCGGGGTCAAAAGTCTGAGTTTTAATTTTTAAATAATATACACGTGACTAAATATCACCTTTCTTTGGTAACTTATTGAATTAGTTTTATATATTAAATTCAAATTAATACATTGACATTTTTAAAAACAATTTTTTTCAACAGTTGAGGAAGATTGACATCTTACATAACATAGAAATTATAAACAAAATCATAAATATAGATTAATAAAAAATATGTGACTTACAAGGTATTTGTTGTTGTTCTTGGTTTTAACGGTTGAGTGACCGAAATTAATCTATCCCATGTAATTAAAGTTAATAGTAAAATTGATGATTGACAGCTCAATGTGCTCAAAAAACCTATACAATAAAAAAGAAAGTGATATTTATTTACATATATATTTTATGATTTATTCATTATATATAAAATATTATTAAAAGTTTATTTTTGTCACTGATTTACATTTAATCAAATAATTATATATATATATATATATATATATATATATATATAAATATACATTAAAATACATATATATTTCTATTCAAAAAACAAAAAAAATATAAATTAATTGAACTCACCACAAATAGAGCAAGCTAAACTATTGCGCCATTTTTCTTCATGTACTAAATATTCACCACGAAATTCAATATCAGCTGTTGCTATTGCCGCTAAATATATACCCATTATAAAATCACTACCAGCTAAATTACGTAAATATATTGTTTGATCAACATTACGTCTTGATTTACTAAATAATCTTCCAATTAATACAATTGAATTACCAATAATTGCAATGGCTGACATTATCCATACACTATAAATTTTTTTTTTAAAAAAAATATTTAATAACACCTTTTAATTAAAAATTAATTTGAATTAAAATATATGTGAGAAGATAAACAATTTATTGGAGATAAATACTCATATCCTATTTAATTCAATTTTTACAAATAATTTTAATTTTATTAAAAAATTAATTTAAAATTTTACAAGTGATAAAAACAACCAAGGATTTTTAAAAAAGCGCATTTTCAAAATTATGTAGTGTTTCATACAAGCTTTAGGGTAAAAATTTATATATAAAAATAAATTGATAATATGTATTATATTTATTTATTTCATCAACTTATTATTACTTATGAATAATAATGAAATCAATACTTAGAATATAATTTCAGTGCACTCTTAAAGAACCTGTTAATAAGTGTCGAAATATAATGTGGAAGCTTCAATGTAAACGTTTAATTTTTGGAAATACATGGGGATTAAGTTACTGATTTATAAAAATGGAAAATTTTTAAGTAATAATAGTCGTTTCATGGGACGGTTTTCCAAATATTTACTAAGCAAACTTATGGTTATTCTCAAGAGTCTAATCTTACCTCTTCCCACCCAAAGTTTTCAGATTCTAGGAATTAAATTGTGATTTCCACCAAAATTTTAAATTCTTATTAGAATTTTATTATCTAAATTTTAACCTTTAGGTAATAACATTTTAAGAGACAATTTCTTCAATTTTAAGAAAACTTTGGAAAGGGATTCAAGTTACAGGTGTTTAAAAAAATCAAAATTTAAATTTTTGACCCGCAACAGCTTTTAAATAAAAAAAAAAAGTTCTTAACCGACTCCTACTAATTTCTGAAGATATAACTTCTCCCAAAATTTCAAGTCTCTAACTTAAGTCCTGCAGAAGATATCTGAAGTCAAAAACTTTACAAAAATTGAACTGTAAATTTTAGTACAGTTTGTTAATCCTAAGAATTTGCGTTTCGGAAATTGATTAAGCTTATAAAAGCAAAGGTCTTTTACTTTTTTCAGATTAAAAATATACCATAGAGAACCCTTGTTAGAACTGTTTAAATAAAGGGCATTTTACGACTTTAGAGATCTGTGGTTCCCTAGCGAGTAGGACTAAAATTTCGTAAACATACGGGCGGACACAGTGAAATTTTAAAGGTCAAATTCTTTCAAAATTTTGAAAAATTCGATAAATTCGAGGTAGAAGGTATAGTAGACTCTGCTAATTCTAGGATACCCGAAAAATCGTAAAATAAATTTTTAAGATTAATTGTTATTGTAATTTATTCGAAAAAATGTTTTAAAATAGTGTGTATAAACATAATTGAGAGTTATGGAGGCTTGTCGAACCTTATTTTTAAAATGAAACAAATTCTATACAAGTTTTAGACGTAAAACTTGATAACCCAGTTTTAAATTCAAATATCTAGTTTTGTGAACAGGTGAATAGACGAACTGCACACATCATTTTGGATTTTCAGATCCATACTCTTATAAAATCAATTTAAAATTTAAATCGTTTTCTTTACAGCTCCAAAAATGAAAATTTAGTATACCCTAAAAAAAAAGTGCGTACGGATATGAAAACTTGATAATTTTAAAATTAATAGAAAAACAAAATAATTTTACTATGGATCTTCAACCTTTTTATTAAATGAACCTTGAAAATCATTTCAATTTTAAAACTAATTTAATTTTTAAAAAACCAAAAAATAAATTTGATTTAAGAAATTGTTTTCTAAATTTTTTTTACTTTTAATCCAAAATGAAGATTTTTCCGGATGATTAAATAAACATCATAATATTTTCAGAAGAATTTAAAAGATTCCTATTTATTTTAAACTAACATTTAAAATTTTAAAACATATTAAATAATATTATTATTATATGTTGTTATACTGACCAAAAGATCTTATATTGTATTATGTGCGACCTTCAACCTAAAATACTTATGAATGTTGTGTTCACGAGTTTTTCAGTTTTTTATTATGTGTTTTATGAAATAAAATTAGTTTTTTATTAAATAAAGATAAGAATTTTTATGAAATACTTTTATTAACAAACTGGCCCTTAAGCATATAAAAATGTATTTATAAATTTTTAAATTTTTCAATTAAACTATTTTCTAGTATTTGCAGATTTAATTTTTCCATTTGAACTATAATTATAGTTTATATAATTATTAATTACTTTAATTATAGATCTAACTTTTCTGTTAAAAATTACAGTTTACAGTTTGCGAACTCAATCGATCCTGCGAAAGAGAACTCTAAAATTAAAAACACCGAAAGAAGAAGAACGGTCGCCTTATTTCAGGCAATTCTGAAAATTTACTAAAATTTCCTATTATACATACCTTGCTCTTAATATAATGTTATCAAGTAAATGATAAGCACTACTAATACCATCAGTTTTTGGTTCACAATTACGTACATGTGGTACAGCACTGCATAAATGAAATAATGAAAAATATCTGTAAATTAACGAAAAAGAAAAAAAATTGCATACTTTTAGGTTTCATATAAATTTATGTCAATTATTATCTTACGTATGATTTAATTTTGTTAAATTCCAAAATAATTTTCTGTCCAATGTACGAAATCTATTATTACTCAAATCTAATGATGTTAAATTTTCAATACAAGTAAATGCTTCTGGTTCAAATTTTGATATTTCATTGCTGTCTAATTTCCTGTTAAAAAAAAGTAGGAAAAAACCAAGATTTAAATCAAATTTATTTTTAAATATTTACTTTGGGTTTGCTTTAAAAAAAAAATAACTTTCACTTTCTTTAAAAGTTAAATTTTATGGAAATTTGAAAAACGAGCATTGACCTGTCAAAACCCACTTTCAATAACAACAACCAAAATAGTTGTTAAAAATTAAATAGAGATGTACAATGCATCACGTAGTGATTTCAAACTTTATTTCAATAATTTAATATTCTTTGGACAATTTAAATCTCTATAGATTTCGATATATTCCAATAGAATTGAAGACATCCTACACATTATTCTATTTTTAGTTTGAATTTATTTCATTCAGAAATTTAAGTGGAATTTCAATTTATTTTATAATATAAAGAAATATCTGATAGTTATATTATGTGCTTTTTTGGAAATAGAAATTTTGATTATGTTTTAAACTTTACAATTTTACACAAATAATATTTTTATTGCATTACTTTTTATAATTTTTTTATCAGACATGCATTTTTTTATTTTAATTTCTTATGTAACTTAGAAACAGACTAAGAATAGAAGGGTAATCATCTTCTACGTTTCATATATCTAATTTATTTTCAATATTTTTTTGTCCCTTTTTTATTATAATACTAAACATGGGGCGTCCACAAAATTATATTAAATAAAACTTCAGATTTATAATTCATTATTGAAATGAAACAGTCTGCATTTATGATTAGACTGTGGGATTACTATGGTTTGTTGCTTTGCATTGTGTAATATTATAAAAACACTATTATATAGAGTCTCCTTATGATAATATGAAGCATAAAGAAAATGATGGACAGTAGTACAATGTTTATGCATCATTTATTATCTTATAAAAAAGGAAGTTATTTATACACTTTATATATAATACGATTCATATTATTAAAACATGAACAATTCTTTAGTTTTCAGCACAAAACTTATTGGAATTAATATAAAATTAAATAGGGTCCCCCGCGAAGTAATATAAATCTTTACAAAAATGTTAATATAAAAGATTTTTATTTTGTGAGAAATAAAGAAATGAAATAAAATGAATGACCAAAAATTGGTGCCGGGGTATAATGACTTTGGTTTGGTGTTTGTAACTACCAAAAGGAAGCAATCCAGATACAGCGTCACCTTATAAGTCTGTTCCTCCGTAAACTCAATTACTCAAAAAATAACGATGCTATAATTTGATTATATTTATACTGCACTTTATTAATGTACGGCGGTGATTGCAAACGGGCAGAATCGGATCATAGGTTCAGATTCTGGAAGATTTTGATCAAACCAAGGCCAAACGACATATTCCGAGAGCAATAAGGATAGAAACTTCAAGTTTGGTACAAAGGTGTTTATTCTTATTTTGCTTGTGTTCTTGAAATTTGTGATTAATTGAAGTGGTGATTCTGAGACCTACCACCCACCTCCCAAGATCTTAAAAGTATATCTTTGTATTTAATATAGGATAAAAACTTGAAAATTAGTACAAGAATATTCGGCCTTGTTTTCTTTATGTTTCTAAAATTTGAGAGGAATGAAAGTTGTGATTTGGAAAACTACCACACGCCTCTATCTGTATTTAATAAAGATAAAAACTTTAAATTGAATACAAGAGAGTGTTCCATCCGGTTTTCTATATTTTTTTCCAAAATTTGAGCGGAATGAAAGTAGTGATTTGGAAAACTACCACACGCCTCCTTAGACCTAACGAGCACATTTTCGAAATTAATATAAATACAAACTTCAGATTTGGTACAAGCTAATTCTGCCCGGTTTGCTTGTTATATCTAAGATGAGAGGAAGTGTGGGTTCGTGTAGTTGACAATTGAATTTGTCGGGTGTAGGGTATTATTACTAAGTCGGTTGCATTGACTTACTAGTGTTTCATTACTTGTTAATTATTAATTTAGAAATTTTATCGTTAGGCCTTAAATTTGAGTCCAATGCCAAATGGTTCTTGAAATGAGTTGGATATCATTTTTAAAAGTTTTTTTTTCACTTTAACTGGAATCCGATTTAGAGATTGGTGTTTGAACTATTGTGCCATCGACCCGTTAATAAAATTTAATTAATAACTATGACCAAGGATCATAAAATATTTTTACAAAAACAATTCATTCTTACAGATACTTACAATACTATTAAATTTTGAAGTCCACAAAATGATTTTGATTCAATCAAATCCAATTTGTTTGCCGATAAAAATCTGAAATAAATTTAAAATTATTATTAAAAAAATATACAAATTAAATTTTTAAAATTTATTATGTACTTACAAATGACTCAGATTAGTTAAATTTAAAGAATTTGGTAAAAATGAATCAATTTGATTTTCAGCTAAACCCAAAATACGTAAACTATTTAAAGATGGTATTAATCCGGGACCAATTATTTGTATTCTATTACCATCTAATAACCTGAAAATAATTTGGTAAAAGTTTAAATTTAATAAAATTACTTGAATCAATTCTATCTTGAATTGTAAATAAGAAAACTTTAATATAAAATTTAGGAACATGCCAAATATAATAAGGCCAAATGAAATAAAGCCAAATTGCATTTTTTTTGGCTTTATTTCAATAGCACATTTGAAATAAAACTAAAATCATAATTTCTTAATTTTCGGCTTTATTAAATTTTTAAAAATTTTTGAAAAAGAAATAAATAACCAAATAAAGAAATAAAGGCAAAAATATTTTAAACATGAGATAAATCAAAATTAGAATTGCCGCTTTTTCCAGAATATTTGTGAGAATATATCATATTTTGAATCAGGAGGGATTTTAGAGTACATAAATATTTTGGAAAAAGGGAATATCCTGATTTTCAATCCAACTCTAAAAGCTCTCTTAATTTCGAGTTCCACATATAACATGTATGAATATTTTGGGAAAGCGGCAATCCTGATTCTGAATCCAATTCTAAAATCTCTCTTAATTCAAAATCTCACATATACCCATATATATAAATATTTTGAAAAAGGGGAATAGCCTGATTTTGAAACCAACTCTTAAATCCATCTTAGTTCAGATTCTTACGTACACATACTTATATATATATAAATATTCAGGAAAAAGCATACAACCCTGCTTTTGAATACAACCAATAAAAATGTAATTATAAATTTCTAAAAAATAACAATATTGAAATAAAACCATAATTTAAAAATTCGGGTTTTAGCTTTATTTCAAATATGATAATGAAATAAAGTCAATTTCATTTGGCCTTATTGCATGTACCCTAAATTTTGTATAAAATACTTACAGTGATTCTAAATTTTCTAATGGTTTGAAGACATCTATTGAAAATGTTGTAATTTCATTATTTCTTAAATCTCTAAAAAATTTTTAATATGAAAAATATTACAAGTCAATATTTTTAGTCATGTAATACTTACAATTTCATTAAATTTCGTAAATTTTTAAAATCATATTCATGTAAAATATTTATTTTATTTGATGATAAAAATCTGTTTAAAAAATTTATAAAAAAAAATTTATTAAATTTTATAATTGTAGAAAACACTTGAGCTTTGTATTAACTTACAAAATTTTTATAGAATTCTTATTATCAAAAAGATTTTCCGGTAAATTTGTAATTTTATTGTGATCTAAAATACTTTTTAAAACAATAAATAAAAATTTAAATATTAAAAAAATAGTAATTTTACTAAAATATGACTTACATTTGTTTAACAGAATTCTTGGAAAATGATGCAAAACTATATGATTCCAATAGATATATATTGCAAAACTCCATTACTCTGCAAAAAAAATATATAAAAAACATGTCAAGTAACATTGTAAAAAATTTAGAATATTATACTCGGAAATGGAAATAAGACAAATTGTTACAACTTTATAGTTATTCTATAAAAAGTTTTATCTCATAAATATTAGAAAAAAAAATAGATTTAAAAATAATTTCTTCCTGTTTTTGTTTAGTTTTTGAACTTAAGAAACCAAATATAGAAAAACAGGAAGTTGTAAAAAGAATATATTCAAAATAAATTCACAATAATAAAAAACATACTTTTAGGGGCAAATTATTTTATTATTATATAATAATTGGATTGGACTGATGTAATAGCATACAACTCGTATAATTTGTTAAGTTGTATTTAATTGTAAATTTGTGTATAATTTAATGCAGACTTAGTTGGACTTGTAGGAAATAACAGTGAGTATATCGGAATATAATTACATTTTATTATCCAAAATTAAGAAATCAAAAGAAAGGGGGGAACATACAACTTAACTGAAGCAGATGATTTCGCCGTTTGAGTTCTGCATTCTTTAGCAACTTTTTGAAAACTCAATGATAGAAATATCTATCTAATGTTTTAATACTGGTAAGATAGGTACATTAAAATTAGAAACTATTAGAAGTAATCAGAAGTAATATATGTACTCTACTAAGTCATTTCATTCAAAAACTTCTGCTCAATTTAAATGTTGCTATTAATTTTATTCCATAAATTATAATATCTGAAATAACTTGATGGATATAGGTGCTCAAGACAGTTGGTTATCAACATTTTGGATATCCATGACGAAGAATAGTTTGAAAAAAGTTAAAGTGGCATTAGTAAAAATGTGTTTTTTCGAATTAGTTTAAGACAAATCCATTCAAAAAAGGGTACTCCAACTTCTGATACATTCATATAAAGGTTAAAAAGTTTATAACCTTAAAATTTTTAATTATTAAATAAATTTCAACAAATAAATAAAATATCTTTAATTGTGAATACTAAAATAAACTCAACTCAAATATTCTTAAAATTAAAAAGAAGTTTTCTTAATTTAGTTTTACTTAAAATATGTGGAGTTCGACGTCGAAATTTTGGTTTGCTAAATCCCGTTTTCACAAAATCTCGTTCTTAGAAAATCCCGATTTTAAAAAGTCTTGTCTTAGATAATCTTTTTTTGGAAATCTTTTTTTCTATTCTAGAAAAGGCTCAATAGATAATTCTAATTTGGTATCCAACTGTAAAATCCTTAAAAACTAGATTTTTTAATAAAAAACGAAATTTTCTAATACTAGATTTTTAGAAAACGCGGGGTTTTTTTATTTTTAGATTTATTTTTAGAGATTTTGGGAAATGGATTTATTAAATCGAGATTATGTGATGCTCTTATAATATGTTTGTTAAAAAATTTTTTATTTAAACTAGTTTACAAAATATAAATAACATAGAATATATTTCAACGGCTAGAAACAATGGTTTGGAAAACACATGTACAAAATAAGGTAATCTTTACTACAAAAAGTTTTAGAAATTTAAACATCTGAATGTTTTTGTCTTCTTTAATATTATGAATTTTAAAACTTCAAAACTGTATAAAAAAATTTTTTAAAAGTTAAAATTGTTTTTTTCTTCTTTAGTGAATTTAAGTTGTTTTTTAATAAAAACTTTTGATCTTTTAAATAGTTAAAAAAAAAACCTAATTTTTAAAACTGTCAAACAAACCTTAGAGACGTAACGTATTTCAAGTGAAAACTTATATTTTCAAGGTCAAAATTTTGCATACACGTAGGTGTTTTGGTGACTTGACTTAAGACCCTGCGAATTAAAGCGCTCGGGATGTTATTTTCCATTTAATGAGAAATAACGCCCTGGGGGTTTTATTTCCCATAGTAATTGAGAAATAAAGTCCACCAAATATGGGAAATAAAGCCCAGAGTTTTATTTCAATATTATGAGTCGAAGATTTAATTGAAAGAGTAACAACACACCCCGGGGATGTATTTCTCATAGATAACGTAGTTCAACTCAAAAGAGAAATAACACCCCGGTGCTTTATTTTTCAATTACTATGACAAATAAGACCTCAGAGTGTTATTTCTCATTAAACGGGAAGTAATACATTTGGGGCTTTATTTTGCAGTGCTTTAATTCAGGTCACCAGGTATTTTATGTGTCAACAATTAATGTGAGACTTTTAATTCACCCAAAAATTTTTAGTAAAATATTAAAGAATAAATTTAATATAAAACTTACATAATCTCAGCTGGTTGTAATAATGTAAAAAAATCTTTTCTTAATATTGGGAAATTATTTCCTGTCAAGTCCCTTTAAAAAAAAATTAAGTCTTTAAAATATATAAACAACAAATCTGGATTAATATTAAATACTTACAATAAAGAAATTCCATCATCTGGCAAATAATGTGGTAATTCATTTAAATTTTGAAATTTACATAATAAATCTCGACCACGACATGGACAAGTTGTATTTGGAAATTTAAATGCTAGGAAAAATTTATTCAAATATAATTTTTGTAAAAAAGGTATGATTTGTACTAGGTATTTATGACACTTACAACATTTGCCCATTGGTATATCATCAGATAAAGCGCTAGGGTGTTTTCGATATTTCATATCCCAAAATACTGCTTCATCTTTATCATCACAATGTTGTTCATCTGAACCATCATCACAATCAACAATATCATTACAATTTAAATGTTGTACAATACATTTTGGTTCCATATCAATTTGACATTTAAAATAACCCATTGGACATGTTTCATTATTTATAACATTAACTAAATCTAATGTGCTCTTTAATTTAATATTATTGAGATATAATATTGATTCAACTGTAAATTAAAATAAAAATAAATTATAATTTTTAAGTGTATATTTGTTAAAAATTTAATACATGAATATTCGTTTAACATTTAATTAAGAATTGCTATATACATAAACGCCTTTTTTATGAGATTGATTGAAATTAGACATTTAGATCTAGATCAATTACCTATCTGATCTAGATCTCAAAAAGTATGAGATCAAAACAAACAAACATATCTTTGATCTGAACAAAAACAAAGATCAGATAATAAAAATTGTTCTGATCTTTTATAGATCACATTTTAGATCAAATGATCTTTTTTAGATCTTTAATAAATCTTTTCAAAAACGTGATCTTATAAAGATTAATTTTTAGATCAAGATCCTTAAACAAAATCCATTTTAGATTTAAAATTTTTTATTATATATTTAAATGGCTGAAGCTTTTTTGCACATATCTTGTATTATCACAGATCAAAAAAGAGATCACTTGATCTTTGCTCCAGATTTATATTAGATATTGTGTTTTCATTTTTTAATCTGTGATCCACATTGAAATTACTATGGTTGAATCCATCAAAAGTCACTCCGAGTATTATTAGACTTTAACCAGCCGAAGTCATTATACCCTTTTAAAATGAAATCTTAGCTAAGGACTTTAATACAAATGTATAGTTATGTTTTAGACCAAAAACATAGATCCATATAAGGATGGAGAAGAACCCATAGATTATTTATTGTCAATGGTATAATTTAGGTGAAAAGATTCTTCTTAAATTCTGTTGCGTTAATTACTAACTTCAGATAACACATTAGTCAAAGTCAAGCTTAATAAATAGACTAGTATTTTGAGGCAATTCATATTCTCAATTGAACTGTGTATGCATATTGAGAATTTTTCATTCTACCATGTAAAATTATAATTTATAATTTAAATTAAAAAAAAAAAAACTGATTTTAAATTGTTATGAATTTAATAAGTTGGGTATAAAATCTCGTGTTTCAAAATATCGCGTTTCATATTCTGGAAAAAGTGTATAATCCTGCCTATGAATTCAACCATAAAATCCCTTATAGTTAAGAATCTCGCATATACATATACATATTCTGTAAAAGATATGTACAATCCTGATTTTGTATCTAGTGCAAAATCCCTCCCAATTATGTTTTTGCATACATATTTCAATATTAAGACATTATTTAAAATAGTGGGGGATGCCGCTTCTTCCCTTCGAATTATGTTTTTGCATACATATTTCAAAATTAAAACATTTAAAAACATTTTAAAATAGTGGAGGCTGGCGCTTTCAAATCTTCACCAAAGAAATTATATTAAAACCTTTATTTTGAAACCAACTCAAAAATCGCTTTTAATTATATTTCCTACATTAATATTTCAACTACAAAACTTTAATATTTCAACTACAATATTTGGGAGCTGCCTCCTCCAAGCCCCCGCTAAATAAATTATTAAAACCTTGAATTTGAAACCAACTTTAAAATCCTTCCTAATTAAATTTCCTGGTTATATATTTCAACTCCAAAATTATAAAAAGAAATTTTGAAACATTAGATTTTGACACACGAAAAAATGAATCGTGAGATTTATAATAGCACGAGATTTTGATACGCTCCCAAATTTAATATTAAATAAAACTGTTATATAAACAACTATTAAAATATTCCATAAATTTTATATCTATATAAAATTCAAAGTTGGATTAAACTTTAGAGATTACAACTGGATTTCTAAAAACTGGAATACACTTGGATTAGTTCCACAACTCTTCCTTCATTTTTAAAAAGTGTAAAATATCCAAAATAAATCTTTTTAAATAAAATTGTATCTTTATTAAGATGCTGAATCTCTTTCATTTTATTTATTATAAATATTTTCTATATATAAACAAAATTAAAAACGTGTTCATAATTTTATTTATTTATCTTTCAATTATTTAATTTTTTTTTTTATTTTTTTTCTCTTTCTTCATTCAGTTTTTTTAAAAATTGAATCAATAAACAAGGTTAAATCATTTTTTTTATCTATAAGATTGTATGTATTACTAATTAAAGTCAGACGTATATACGTGTATATATATATTATGTACATGATTTAAGTATGTACATTAAAATTATGACAAGAATTTTGATAAAAATTTTCTTATCAAAACAAAAAATAAAAACAAAAGCAAAAAATTGATAAATTCTTTTAAATTATGAAACATCAAAATATCTTGACATTTCAATTTTATTTCAAAATATTTATTTACATGTCGCAAAAATTTATTGAAGTGTAGGAAAAGTAAAAAAATTTGATTAAATTATATAATCATATTTTCATTTAAGTTATAAATAAAGTAAAGAGTGTCTCAGTTGTAATACAAATTGAATAAAACATTTGTTTATTTGATTAGGAATTAAATTTATATTTCCAGGTGTCGATTCTCACTTAACATTTTATTAATTTTGGTAAATATCTCTTTCGTGTACTGTACATTTGATCAGTAAAATTTTGACATTTAAAATGAGACACTTAACAAAAAAATATTTAGCAAAATAAACAGTTAACAAAAGGACATTTAGCAACTAGACATATATCTTTTGCCATTTTTTCAAGCGGCAACTTGTTTTTGAATTTTAGAGTTAGAGTGCGTTTATGTTGGAGCTGCGATAAGTGATAAGAGTGTCGATAAGAGCATAGTGTATCAGAACTATATACATGATTTAAATAGAAATGTTTATATTGGAGCATCGTTTTGATCATTGATAAACAATATAAATATTCTATGCTATGCTCTTATTGATATCGTAAATTCGTTGCTCTTATCGATATCGTAAAATTGTATAATTATATCGTAATAATAAAATAAGATTTATTTTAATATAAAATAAGATTTTTTTATATAAATAATTCTTGTGTAAGATTATAGATGGCGCACAAAGTTAACATTTGTGCATTCATATTTCATAACCTTATACTATAACTACAGCCGAGTAATCAACGGCTTAGTGAATATTATGATTAAAGAAACTGAAACCTAGTTTAAAATAAACTTGGTGAACGCCCTATACTCCTTAAAGGATTGGAAAAGGAATAAAAATGCTCTTATCGACGCTCTTATCACTTATCGCCGCTCCAACATAAATGCACTCTAACCCTAAAATACCGCCTAATGCAAAATCTAATATACTTTTTGTAAAAGGCGGATAATCCTGACTGCCAAATATCCCATTGTAAATAATGTTAAGGGTCCAAGATACAAAGTACTCAGTTGTTAAATGTCATTTTGCTAACTGTCCTTTTGCCAAACGAAGGTTTCCAACTGGCCGGTTCCCACGTTTATTAAACTTAAGTAATATGAAAACATGAACACAATAAATACTATTTACGGATAATTTAGGAAAATGTTGAGATAATCAATTTGTTTATTAATAAAGATCGCCCTAATTTAGAGCGCTTCGTCACATTAATTAAATAAAATTTTGAGTAGTGAGGCAACGCTGTTACAACATAATATAGAAAGAATGGTAATCAACGGCAAGTAGTAGTAAGGAATTGGCCCTTAAAAAAATACAAACATAAAATTATGTTAGATACGGTAGTTTGTAACACAAGTTTTACTATATTCGTTTGATTTCATATTAATTATGGCATAAATATCAAAGAAATAATTGAAAACTCTAGGATTCTCCTACAATATACCAACTCACAAAGTGGCTCCTCTGGTGCCACCCATTAAAAAAAAAAAAAGATACTATGCTTTCATTCCTAAGATACTGTGCTTTTCGGACTTTCCTTCCCAAAAGACAGTTTCACATTTGGATCGCTATGGGTTAAGAATTTGTCATGTTTGAATTTTATGATTTTTTGAAAATAACCAGTGTTTGGATTATCTGGCGTTGGCCTTATTTATTGTTTGGATTTTGTGAATTGCGATTGTATTGGAAACTAGATATAAGTTAATATTATATGAGCTTACATAAAATTAGAGAAATTGTATATCTTTATGATTGGACTTATTTAGTAAATAAAAGTTATTTAAATTAAATTGAAGACAATATTGATTTGCTAGATTGTTTCAAATTTGATAATTTTACATTTTTTTTTATAAATATTTTAAAATTTATTTTATTATTTGAATTTGCTTTTTGGATAAATTTATTCATATAGGAGTTTTAAAGAAATGTCTGAAGATTTAAAATATTCCATGAAAATATAGCTATATTTACTTTGAAATTCTTAATGGATTCTAAGACCATCTAATTTTTCCACTACAAATGTGTTATTTGTTAAAAATAATTGCACACGTGGAAACTTTAAAATTCAAAATAATTCACAAGAAATTTCAATTAGATGTTCTTTCAGTTTTACAAATTAAATTAAAATAATATTTTCCCATTATTTTTTAAAATTAATTCTATATTCTACTTGAATAGCGAGTCGCAAAATCCTAAAAAATAATTAAATTTTCAAATGTGATAGTTTAAAAAGTAAAAATCAACTTAATTATATGTGTGGTAAACAGCTGTATACCAAATTGTTACAAAAATTTTATTTCTGAAAATAAACTTAAAATAATTTATATATAATTCGTATGTTATATGTACGACGTAATTATGGAGTTATAAATCAATTGCGCGTTTTTTAAAGTTGGTATTTTATATGTATTTTATATATATATTAACATTTGTCTTCATATTATATACTCTAAAATTTTCCTTTCCTTTTCTAGAAAATTTAGAATTTCCAATCTTCATTTTCCCAGTTCCCATTTTGTCAAATTTAAAATGTACTTATTATAAAATTGTTTTGGATGGTTAAACCCAAGAAAGATGCACATGCAAGAAGGCTCAATATAGACTTTGCTCCCTTTAGTTCCTTCAAAAATATTCACAACTGGCTAAAAGTCATAAGTGTCATAAGAAAACTTTACATAATTTTTTATGACACTTGTCTAAATGCACAAAGTATTCAAAGTGTTTAAAGGAAGCAAAGTAACGAATTGAAGTAATTTCATTTCAATACTTTATTTTGCTGACTTTGGCAGTCTTGACGGTTAATTTTATTCAAAAAGTACATATTTAAAACAGGAACGTCTAAAAATCCCAAAGTAATAAAGTCCCAAAATTTCAAAATCCTAAAACATAAAATCCAAAGTAACAAAATCCCAAATTTAAAAGTCACAAAATCCCAATTACAAAATCCCAAAATAAGAAATTTTAAACCTAAAAGTTTGCAGTTTGGTGCCAAATTTGGATTATACGCTTTTTCCAGAATATTTATACAAAATGTATACATGAGATTCTGAACTAAAAGGGATTTTATAGTTGGTTACAATATGAGGATTAAACACTTTTTCCAGAATATATGCACATGAGTTAGGATGGATTGTTTGAGTATACACAGAAAATTCTTTTTTTGTGTAATTTTTTTTTTTGTAAGTATGGAAGTATGTAAATGGCATTTTGGAAAAGAAATTGCTTTTTAGTATTTTAAGCTCAAACCGAATAAAGATTCGTAATTTGGGATTTTGAAATTTGGGATTTGTAATTTGGGATTTTGTAATAACATCAAAAAGTTTTGGGATTGTGTGATTTGGGATTTTTTAATTTGGGATTTTGTGTTTGGGAATTTGTGATTTGGATTGTATGATTTGGGATTACGTACCCAACACATTTAAAACATATATATATTTATTTATGTCAGTTGGGACTTATTGACTTATTGTATATTTAAATGCAACAAGTATACTTTGACAAAATTCCAAGTAACTTCACAAAGTTTCATTTAATCAACTCTGACTTTGTTTACTTTGCTTAGTTCAGTTACTTTTAAAAAGTAAAGGATGTCAACGAAGGAACGACTACATTGGGCCATTGTCGTCATTGTCTTAACTGAGATATATATATATATATATATATATATATATATATATATATATATACATATTTATTATACACATTATACACATTATTCTGAAAATTCGTTTCATAAAGATTTCAAAATTCTGTTCAATATTTTCCAGAAATCATTTGTTATTACTCAAGTAATTATTAGAAATATACATATGTATCCAATAATTCATAAGTGCATATCATTTAATTGTACTTATTTATTAATCTATTACAAATCAAAAATTACTTTTTTATAATTTTATATTGAATTTAAAAAATAAAAGATAATACTTAGTATTTTAATAGGTCAATAAACACTAAAATGTCAATGGATTCGAAAAAGCCCTTAAATTTTTTTTTTTGTTATAAGTATTAGTAAATACTCGTAAATATGTCAGAAATTCAGACCATATGGTAAAACTTAAATATTATTCTTCGAATAGATATTTCTTTATTTTCCATATTTAATATTTTTTCATAGTCATATCAGATTTCAGATATATGTACATTTGATGACAGAATAATATTATAAACGGAGATGTATATTAATGTCAAAGAAACTCAAGCCAATTAAATTTAATTCCTAAAATATCGAAAATAAAGTCAAATGACCATAATACTTATTTATTGACCTTAATGCCCATCAGTGGCTGTTAACTTTTTAAAATAACACCAATTATATGCAGTGTTAAGATTTATTTATTGATATTATGGAAGAGGAGTCAATGACAAGAGTTTTTAGAATTGGGTTCACAATCAGGGTATTCCCCATTTACAGAAAATTTTTATATGTGTGCATGTGGGATTCTGCACTTGGAGAGTTTGTAGTCTTCAATTTTAGATCTTAGAAATAAAACCAATCATATGTAGTGTTAAGACTAACTACCGATATTATAGAAGAGAAGTGAATTAGAAGAGTTTTTAGAATTTTATTCAGAATCAGGGTATTCCATATTTACAGAATATTAAAATATGTGTATATGTCGGATTCTGCACTAGAAAAGATTTTAGACTTCGATTCAAAATCAGGGTATTCCCCTTTTATAAAATATTTTTATATGTGTATATTTGGGATTCTGAATTAGGAGAAATTTAAGAGTTGGATTAAAAATTGAAAAGCAAGTAAAGTTAAATCGGTTTTATTTCCTGGGGCATTATTTCCGATTTTTGAAGTAAACAGAAAACATACCGATAAAGAAACAGTTATTTAAAGGTAAGCAAGAGAAAAAATTGGTGCCGTGAGTTGATGTCAAAGAAATTATATATGCCAAATTCTGTAATTTTAGTCAATTGACTTTAATTCCCTTCTGCATTTGATTTTATTACCATTTTAAAATGGTATTAAGGTCAATTGATTTTAATTCCTAAAAAATGGGAAATAACGTCAATTAACTTTAATTCCTTTGACATTAATTCACGTCACCATTATAAACTTTTCCTATATATACCAAATCATAGGAAATTTTCTGGGAAATTAACAAAGTTTGTTTTTGTTTTTTTAAAGTACTTATTTAAAATAGAATATCTTATAGGGGTGGGGATAGCCCTTTTAGGAAATTATTTTTGATTTTTTGTATTTTGAATGAAATTTATTGATTTTATGTCTTGAAAATAATCAGGTTGGGTTGGTGAGTAAATCCACAAACCAAAATCCACAAAAAATAATCTAAAAGCCAAAATCCACAAAAAAAAAATCCACAAAAAAAAATCCAAAAAAAAAAAATCCACAAAAAAAAATCCAAAAGCCAAAATCCACAAAAAAAAAAACAACAAAAAAAAATCCATAAATCTATAAAATTGTTCAAGATTAATCGTAGCTAGTGATTTTAAATTTTTGAAGAAAAATTTCTGACAAAAAAAATTAAAAAAATTAATTAAATGATAAAAAAAAAATTTTTTTATAGCAGAAAAAATATATTTCTTTTTTTTTTAAATTGAATGAAATACCAGAAATAAATTAAAATTCATATAAATAATAAAAAATATAAAAATAAAAAAAAATAATAAAATATTTAATATAAATTATAATGCTTTGCTAATAATTTTAGATAATCAAATTTTGGTATTTTACTTCTTTTTCTCATAAATCTTTTAATTTTTTTATATTTTTTTAAATAAGTTTTTTTAAATTGAATTTGGCCAGCTTTCTTCTGATTCTTTTATTATATCAAATTCAAAAGCAGGGCTATACTCTTTTTTCATGATATTTATGTAAATAATGTATACTTGAAATTCTGAATTAGGATGGATTTTAGAGTTGGATTTAAAATCAGGATTGCCGCTTTTTCCAGGATATTTATATTTATGTAAATTTGAGATTCTGAATTAGGAGGGATTATTTTTTGTATGAAAAAGGTATGCCGAATTCTTATACCATTCTATTGATTCTAGTGTTGGATGCGAAATCTAGCTTCAATAATTTTAATATCGGGGGCTGAAAATATAAAATCCCTCCTAATTCATAATCTCACATTTATATAAATATAAATATTCTGGAAAAAGCGGCAATCCTGATTTTGAATCCAACTCTAAAATCCATCCTAATTCAGAATTTCACGTATACATAATTTACATAAATATCACGTAAATATATTACATAATTAATTTACATAAATAATATTTTTTGTGAATTTTTTTTTGTGGATTTTTTTTTTGTGGATTTTTTTTTGTGGATTTTTTTCTTGTGGATTTTTTTTTTGTGGATTTTTTTTTTTGTGGCAAAAGTCATTATGGATTTTGTTTTTTGTGGATTTACTCACCAACCCAATCAGGTTAAGTAAAAGTTTGTTTTTATTTTTGTTTTTTTTTTATTATAAAGTATTAAAAAAAATTTAGAAAGGAAGTAATTCTTATTAAAAATGTTCTTAAAAATTTTGTGATTTGATTTTATTAAGTATAAAGAAAATGATATTTAAAAAAGCTTTTTAGAATTAAATTGTCTTAAAATCATTTAGTGGTTCGGTAAACATTATCAAATAGATTTTGATAAGTTATATGCAAATTGGAAAATGTTTTTGATGATTGATAAGGGTTTTAAGACCTATAGGAATAATATTGGTAAGTTGAGAATTTTTTTAACTAAAAATATTGAGTTTATTCAGTTAGGCCTGTGTCATATGAGGAAATGTTGAAGTAATAGGATTGGTATTGATAATATACAGTTCTTATTATTCGAAATGTTATTATATTAAATGTATTCCATATACAATTACTATTCCTTCATACAATTACAATTACTATTTAAGCGGAGGAGTGGAATAAAGTTCAAGCGGCTTTATTATCAAAAACAATGGAAATAAAGTCAAATTAGCAATACTATCTTATTTCCAAAAAAAATATTCAAAAAATATAGTCGAATGCAAAAATACGAAATAAAGCCAATTCGACTTTATTGCCAAAAATAATGGAAACAAAATCGAATTAACTCTTCCTTATAATCCGGAAAAGGGAAATTCCCTGATATTTTACCTACCTCTTAAAAATTGGAAATTTCTGGAAAACCTTTTTCAGAATATTTATAAATTAGAAGGAATTTTATAGTTAGTTATTAAATTTGGGTAACCTCCTCTTCCGGAATATTAACATATTTGTATTTGTAATATAGATAATATATAAAAATTTCAGCATTAGGATTTAAATAATTTGCTTAGTAGAAGCTTGGGGACGGTAACCAAAAATATATTTCAATAAAATTAGTTGAAGAATTTTATCGTTACTTACTAAATTGATTTGTTGGGGCTTTAGAGCGACAGCCTTCGAGTGTAATTATTGTTTATTCAGTTTGTTATATATTGGATTTTTTGAAAATTTAATCGAGTTTATTTCATTTACTTTATTTTTTGAAATTTTTTTTAGGAAATAAGATAGAATTACTAACTTGACTTTATTTTCATGGCTTTATTACCCGCTTCGACTTTATTTCATCCATCCCCTTAAATAGTAATTTCAATTATATGTAATAATAGTAATTGTATATGGAATACATGGAAATTTTTCATATTAATTTGAACTTCAAGTCAAAAACTTGGTTTAACTTATTTTTTCTTTTTTTTGAAACTGAACCTTTACACATTAAATGAAATATGAGTACTGCAACATTTAGTTACAGATAGCTTAATACTTATTTATATAAAAATAAGGCTTGAATTTCTGTGTCTTTAAAACTCAATTTTGTTTAATTGTTCGACTATTGGTCTACCTATAGCTGTTGGCCTTTCCTTATACTTAAGATAAATATTGGAACAAAATGGAAGATAGTTTACATATTATATTCTTATATAAGAATTGATCTTAATGAACTTAACTTTTTATATTCTACTGAGATATACAATTCCAGCTGTTCCATGTTGTACAAACTTTTATTTCTGAAATAAGATATTTTTTTATCTGTGAGTTATATTTTAAATTAAATAATTTATTTTATATATTTTCTGTGCTTTATTTTGATATGGGGGATAGCTTGTGCCATACTAACACGTAGGCCTACGGGCCGTTGTGCAGCCACTTTCAATAGTTTCTAGCAATTTATAAGCAATATAATTTATTTTGTTTATATTATATATTTGTATATTTTACATTATATTTGGTCACCATGGGGATTTGTAAAGAAAAATTATTTTTTTTCAATTAAAAAAATTCATGACACGTACAGGAATTGCGTACCCTCTCGGTTAGTAAGCTAAATTCTTACCAATTAACCCACCGAGGCCCCTTTGTTTTATTTAATTTTTATTATTGACATAGAGTTGTTAATGTTTATGCTATTCATTTGAACTCACGGTGGCCTAATCGAGTTTAAAGTCTTTTTTAATTTTGAATTGGGATTTGACTTCGAGCAGCTCAAATCAAAGGTCAGCACTCTAATCACTGTGCTACCCAGCTACTATATTTTGGAATATTGAAAACATAATGCATGTGCTCTAGAAATAAATTACACCATCTTAGTAATGCTTAATAGTGGAGCGAACCTACGTAAATTCAAAAGATATAATAAAAAATTCATAAATAAGTCATATGTCATCAAACCCCACTTTTCTTAGAAACTCTTAATAAATAACTTTTATTTGTATTTTCAGAGAGTTTAGAATTTCTCAGTAAAAATTATTGAAATTTATTTTATTTTCTAGCCATTTTTAATCTGAAAAATTTTATTTTTTAAAAATAAGACAAGTGATAATGAAATCATTTCTATTGAAATTTTTTGGCTGTATTTTATTGTATTAACTTAAAAGATATTCTTTATTTTTATTAAATTATTTTAAATTAAGTAAATCCTGTCGCTCCTAAAATTTGTGCTAATATTGAGCGGTTGGTCTATATAAATACTATCCAGTCAGTGTGACAATCAATTTTTTCTAAAGAATCCTGAATAAAAATACAAAGTTGTATATGTGTTGTAATACGTTTGTTGTCGTTTGAAATTCCAATCTTTTGAAATTTTCATTTTATTTTAAATTTTATTATCTAGATTCTAGACAATTTTATTTTTTTTTATATTCTGGACAATTTTTATTGTTTTTTAATCTAAAATAAAATAAAATATTTCAAATATTGTTAAATTAAAAAAAAAAACAAAATAAAATAATTTATATTTTTTAAAAAATGTTTTTTTATTGACTTGGATTTAGAAAAAGATTTTTATTTATTATTTGTTTGTCAACACTTATAATAAAAAGTATCTAAAAAAATATATTGATTCTTTAGTTGTTTTTAAAATTTTAAATATTTGAGTAGAATCAAAATATTTAAACTGAATATTTTTTTTTTTAAAATCTTGTGTTATAAAGTCTAAAAAAAAGAATGACTAGACCCTCTGTTAAACAAACTATTGGAATCCTCATTTTGCATCCAAATCAAAAACCCAATCCTAGCTCTTTTTCATGTATAAAAGATTCAGCAACGAATAATTAATGGATTAAATTTTTGGATTCCTAATTTTGTATGTAACTCTAAAGTCACTCTTAATTTTTATTCATAAATCAGAAGCAAAGCATTAACTACAATGCAAACAAGGGATTCAAGATCCAAGCAAGTAAATTATTGAATCTCTGATTTTGTATACAACTTTTAAAACCCTCATATTTTTTCACATATAATATTTTATCATCAAACCATTTAAAAAAGGGGAGTTGCCACCTAAACCTCGACAAGAAAATTATTACAACCTAGATTTTGTACCCAGTCTTAAAACCTCTCCTAATTTCTGCTCATACATAATACGTCAACAATAAAGCATTTAAATAGTTTTTAAATTTTTGCCTCAAGATTCCGTGACATAAGATTTCAAAATATGAGATTTTTAAAAGCACGAGTTTCCGATATGCTCCCTTTTACTTTGAAGTTTTGCATTATAATCCTTTTCACCTAAGCTCCATTATAATTGTTCTGCTGCAGGTATTTTTCGCCAAACCACGTCTTCTAGATTCTGACGAATGCCATTGTATTATTATTGTATCCGCTATGTTTTCTTTGTGTTTTCACAACGTGGACTGCAACCACCTTCTTTCTTTCTCCATTTTTAGTATGCTATTTGACACACTCCTCCCATGTTTATATGTTTTCGGCCAAAATATCCTTTAACCACTGTTCTTAGGAATTTATTTATAAATGCCCGAAGTTTTATATTTATACTGCTCGAAGATGGCAGTCTGCAGTTGGGTTTTTGAATTGTTGGTATTTTTTAAATTCTATTTTTCACGACTATGTAAAGGCCGTACATATAATTAATACAATGCCATGAAAATGAATTAATAACATGCCATGAAATATATAACGTGATAATATAATGACACGTTAAATAAAACGAGAATCAACTGCAAGTAATGTGTTGTTGTGGGTGTGTGATGGTGTGGTATATATTAGATATAGCTAGATTAAAAGTATTTTCTTAGAAATTTAATGTTATTTTAATTTAATTTTATATAAAATAATTGAAAAATAAATTTTAATATACTATATAATAATAAGTATATGTACTTGTAGACTTTAACACATAGTATCAGAATAAATATACATATGTCAATATGTAGGTTTAAATTGTATTTATTTTTTTTTGATTTTGAGTAATTGAAAATAAATTGAAATTTTGAAAAAACTCTATGATATATGTCCTTGCTTGTTATAAACTAATATTCTCTTCTACGTTTTACATTTTTTTTTATATTTAATTTTACCAGTTAAAAAAAATTTAATAGAATTCTTGGAGAATAATATTATGTTTTTGGTTTGTGGTTTTTGATCCCTTTAACCTGAAGGTTTAAACGGAATTGTCTAATTTGTTTTTAAAATTTTAATCATTAATTTTTAAGAAAACGAGGAAGAGTGTAGTAGAGTAGACTGTGTCAACTCTGGGATACCCGTATGACCGTAACAAATACATTATATCATCCGGTTAATTACTTTTGGCTTTATTAAGTGTAGTGGAATACTCATATAAAATAAAGAGTTGTATGGCAGCTACACGAATCCTCTGTCGTAAACCAACCAAATTTTGCAGAAACTTTGGCCATTACTTTAAACAATTTTTGGCAAAAATTCAGACACCCAGCTTCATTAGGTGGAGAGTAATGCTCATATAAAATAAGAAGTTGTATGGCAGCTACTCGAACCCACTCCACTAGACCAACCAAATTTTGCAGAAACTTTGGTCATTACACTAAACAATTGTTGGCAAAAATTCAGACACTCAGCTTCATTAGGTGGAGAGTAATGCTCATATAAAATAAGAAGTTGTATGGCAGCTACTCGAACCCACTCCACTAGACCAACCAAATTTTGCAGAAACTTTGGCCATAAAACTAAACTACTTTTGGCAAAATTTCAGGCACGCAGCTGTAATAGGTACAGAGTAATGCTCATATAAAAAAAGAAGTTGTATGGCAGCTACTCGAACCCATGGACCAAAATGGCTGGATTTAAATAGCGATGACGGCTATTGCAAAAAAACGAATTTGCGAAAATTTCAAGATCCTAGCTCCTTTAGTTTTTGAGTTATCGTGCGGACGGACAGACGGACGGACGGACAGACGGACGGACAGACGGACGGACGGACGGACATACATAGCTAAATCGATTTATTTTTCGATTCTGATCCGATCCATACACTTGAGTCTATATCTACCCCCCCTCCTTCTCTGCGTCACAAACGTAATGGCAAATTTATTATACCCTTGGACTATATAGTCATACGGGTATAAAAAACGCATAACACATTAATTTCAATCCTGAATATAAAGTGATTGAAATGTATGGTAACTAAGTTTAAAAAAAAATCGTAAGTGTCATAAATGATGCAATAGTACGCGTATGTAGTGATATATACATAGTGATATATACAATAGTACGCGTATATAGTGATATATACATGATTTTGGTTTTGAGCAAAGCTTTATTTTGGGCGCCGTGAAATAAAGCCATACGAAATAAAGCCATAAAATGACATTATATATATTTGAATGCGAAATAAAGCCATATCGCCAATTTTTTCGCGTATGGCTTTAATTCGCATTCAATTGCGAAATAAAGCCATATGGCTTTATTTCGCATTTAAAAATGTAATTTTATTTGTGAAAATAGAAGCAATTTAATTTTCCAAACTTTTTTATTTAAATAGTTAGGAAGGAGTTTTAGAGTTGGTTTCAAAAGCAGGGTTTTACGCTTTTTCCAGGATATTTATATATGTGTATATGTGGGATTCTCAATTAGGAGGGATTTTAACATGTTTTATTACAGTGTATTAAAAAAAATTAGGAACTTATTAATTCTGTCCTGAGGGGTCCAGAAATCTCGTTGATAAATTTTTAGAAAGAAAATTTATTAGGCTTTTTAATTTGATACTTGGATTTATTTTATCACATAGGGTTCCAATTTTATAAAATTAAATTATTTAGGCCCCCAGCAATTTTTCTAAGCCCCATATCTCCCAAACGGATTAGAATAGACCCTACCTCTAGAAGCATTTTTTGTTTGTTTTGAACCCTAGAATAACCCCTAGTTCTATGGCAGGTTATTAGCGAAACACCCTGTGTTTATCATTTATAACTGCACTTAATTATCAATTTCTATTTTTTTTTTACTTTGTTTACTATTAAACTAGAATTTGTATCAATTTTACTATATGGCTTTATTTCGTAAAATTTTAGAAAATGATATGGCTTTATTTCGCATTCAAATGCGAAATAAAGCCATACGCAAAAAAATTCTCGATATGGCTTTATTTCGCATTTGAATGCGAAATAAAGCCATTATGTCATTTTATGGCTTTATTTCGTATGGCTTTATTTCGCGCCACCTTTATTTCTTATATGTCTTAAAATATGAAATGCTTAGGAGCTATAAAGTCGTTGACCAAAGTCTTTTCAATGCACTCCTCATTGTGGTAAAATATATGTGATGTCAAACTATTTTCTGTAGTATTTTTTGCTCTATCATAATGATTTCAATAAATTGTCTATCCTTGTGATTTTTGCTTTTTATTTATTTATTTATAAGTTACCTACAATTATAAATATTTCCACTCAATTTTGGGTCCTTTTCCCAAATAGACATGTGGGCCAGCTGATAGATATTTAATTATAAGTTATTATACCCGTATGACTATATAGTCAAAGGGTATAATAAATTTGCCATTACGTTTGTGACGCAGAGAAGGAGGGGGGGTAGATATAGACTCAAGTGTATGGATCGGATCAGAATGGAAAAAAAAATCGATTTAGCTATGTATGTCCGTCCGTCTGTCCGTCGTCCGCACGATAACTCAAAAACTAAAGAAGCTAGGATCTTGAAATTTTCGCAAATTCGTTTTTTTGCAATAGCCGTCATCGCTATTTAAATCCAGCCATTTTGGTCCATGGGTTCGGGTAGCTGCCATACAACTTCCTTTTTTATATGAGTATTTCTCTGTACCTATTACAGCTACGTGTCTGAAATTTTGGCAAAAGTAGTTTAGTTTTATGGCCAAAGTTTTCTGCAAAATTTGGTTGGTCTACTGCAAAGGGTTCGAGTAGCTGCCATACAACTTCTTATTTTATATGAGCATTACTCTATACCTATTGAAGTTGGGTGTCTGAAATTTTGCCAAAAATAGTTTAGTGTAATGGCCAAAGTTACTGCAAAATTTGGTTGCTCTACTGCCAAGAGTTCGAGTAGCTGCCATACAACTCCTTCTTTTATAAGAGCATTACACTACACCTAATAAATCTGATATGTTTGAAATTTTGCCAAAAGTAATTAATGTTAATAATAATAATGATATAATGTTTATATAACGGTCATACGGGTATCCCAGAGTTGACACAGTCTACTCTACTACACTCTTCCTCGTTTTTATATAATTTTATATTGTTATATCCTATTTATTGAGTTTACCCAGCCATCGATCGAACCGGGACCTTTAGCATGAACCGGGACCTTTCATCATCTTTTAACATAATCTATATGTAAGATCTTGCCTCTTCTTATATTAGAAATAAAACCAACCGTTCTCCTTTAATGCAGTCTTTCAACTGACTCTATATTATATTTATATATTTCTCACTACAAAGTATGTTGCTTACTTAAAACTACAAAAAGAGTTGCCTCACACGGCCATCCTGACTGGACATTCGCCTCGAATGTTCTTTAATATCTCATACATTTTAAAATTTATTATTTTCTTTTTTATTATTATTGCAAAAATGTTTTTATTAAGTCATTTATATTATTTCTTTAAAAATATATTCTTTAAAAATAAATTGTATTCTAAATACATATAACTATATTTTCATTTCTGTTTTATTCATTACTATTTATAACAATTTTGTCATATTTTTGCATTTATACTTCAGGACGATACCCAAACATATAAGTATAATTCAGGACGGTACCTGAACATATAAGTTTAATTGTTTTATTAAAATTAATAATTCTATCTTATTACTATATACTAATAATTCAGGACGATACCTGAATATAAATTTTTCAAAATGCCAAATCAATAAATATTTACTTTTATACTCCTTATTAAACTATTTCATGACCAGGCAGAACTGTGTCAATATTTGTGAACTGATTGGACAGAACCTAATCAACTTTTCACACTTTATTACTTTTTTTTCTTTCCTTTTTTTTTTTTTTCAGGTATACCTTCTTTTTTTTTTTTACTAATATTTATATCCTTTCCTTTTCTCTCTTTTTTTTTTTTTTTTTTTAATATTTATCTAAATTAATCAAAATTAATTTCATTTCATTAAGACATTTATTACTATTTCAAGTTTTTCTTATTACTTATCTTATCTTATTACTTAAAAAAAACATATTACTTATCTTTTCGTATAACAAAATTTTCATTTACATTTTATATACTAAACAAAACAACAAAAAAAAAAAAATAAGAAAAAACAAAATTAATAACCTTTTTGCTTTACCATGATTTTATTTGATCAGCGGCTGCTGTTGTTTCATTAAAACAATTTTTTGCGACGTGGCCTAGTTTTTTACATATATAACATCGTTTTATATATTTATTGTTATACCAGCAATCTCTGCTTTCGTGCCCTTTCTTTTTACAGATACTACATCCGCTTATATTATACCCATGTTGAAATTTTGAATTAATGTTGTAATAACTTTTTTTATCAACTACTGGATTTGTTTTTGTATCTAAAAAAGAAAAATTATTGACGGCAGTTAATAGTTCTATTACTGATTTAAATGAACTTATCTTTAGTAAATTTTGTAAATTCCGGTTTTCCAGTCCTTGTATTATATATCTTATAATTGCCTCTTCACTAAATTGACCATTTTTCCCCAACTGGTTCATGATCATAATGTAGTGTTGCGTAGTCTCACTTGAATTTTGTTTCCTTCGTTGCATTACCACATGGTAATCAGCTTCATTTTCTCTTCCGTGAAAATACGCTTTTATATCGTTGCAAAATTCGTTCCAATCTCTGTGAATATTTTGAAGGGAATCGAACCACAGTTTTGCTGTTCCCTTTAATTTAAATACTACACATGATAATAATAGATCGTCATTTATATTAAAACCCCCTTTTAACAGGTTAACTCTTTTTATCCAGTAATAAATATTGAGTCCTTCGCTATCCGGATCAAAATTTGGTAATAATTCTATTACCTCTTTCCATCCCAAATGATTTAATTGCCTTACTTCATTGGTTTGAATTTGATTGGGCTCATTGGAAAAACTTGATCGTGGCGCCTCAATTTGGACATTAGGGGTTACTATTTGAGAATATGCAACATTATTATCCGCTTGTGTTGTATTCTCAGATTGAACAATTCTGGCAATTAATCTGACTTTAGTACCATATGTCGGTAAGGATTTATTTCTTAATAAAGTTTTTAAATCTTTTACCGTTAATCGTTCTAAATTATTCATGTTATTATATTTTGTTTTACTTAAAGCCAATTTTTTTTTTTCTTCTATCCAAACAAAACTAGATTTTTCTAGATTTATGTTATAACTGTATGTTTATTTCAAAAAGAAATATTTCACCACACAAAGTTCACCACAGTGTTTTTGTTTTTTTTTTTTCTTGTTTTTTAATATATATATATTTTTTTTTATATATCTACATATGCATACATACACATATTTGTATATGCACATAAATATTAATTTTACTAAAACAATCGTTTTTCTAGTCAATTTCTTATGGATTTATTCACATACAGCTATACATATACTTATATTATTTATGTATGTTTGGCTTCTAATATTAATATATACCTCTATATGTATATGCAAAATTTTTCAATATTATAATTATATGGTACCAAAACAATTCTATTGCGCTGTTAAATATTACTTTTTGCTTTTTTTTTTTTTTATATTTTAAAACGATTTGTTCCAAATGATTCTGTTTTTTTTTTTTTTATTTTTTTTTTATTTTTTTTTTTGTTTTTTTTCACTTCTGACACCATGTAAGATCTTGCCTCTTCTTATATTAGAAATAAAACCAACCGTTCTCCTTTAATGCAGTCTTTCAACTGACTCTATATTATATTTATATATTTCTCACTACAAAGTATGTTGCTTACTTAAAACTACAAAAAGAGTTGCCTCACATATATTTAATCCAATTTATATAGCCTTTTTTTCTTAACCAATAGAAGGCATTATCTGGAGATTTTATAACAAAATTTTTCCAGTATTTTTTAATTTCTACACTGGTTTTATCAACTGTTTAGTAATTTCTTACTTATTTAAACCTTTAAACTAAGTAGTTACAAATTATATTGATTAATTTGGGCTCTTTAATGACAGTTAACTATCAACTTGATAGTTGAAAGATATCAATCAATTTCTTGAAATGGTATTGTGAAATGCAACTTTTCAACTAAGTTGAAAAAATTGTGAATTCATTTATCAACTATCAACCATAAACTTAAAATTACTATTGCGAAATACAATTTAGTTGTCCGTTGCCAATTATTAAATCAATGAAAAAATTTTGGTTGTCAGATTTGGAAAAAATTTTTTGAGCAGAAATAACAGAAATGAAATAAAATAATAGTTAAAAATTTATATTTAACTTTAAAGTAACGAACGTAGTAAGTAACAGGCGATAAATACATAAGCTGAGGAAACTCGTGGAGAAAAATTTAGAAATTATTAGAGGTATCTGCTCCAAAATTAGCTCTCTTATTTGAAAAAAAAGTTCTAATTACTCTTGGTTATTTAATTCCAAAGGATTCGATAAATATCTAAGGTTTCTCCTAGTTATGCTCATCTATCTTGTAAATCCTTATTCTCTGTCGTCGTCGTATTTTTTTAATTTAATTTAAACAAGTAAATAAAATTTTAAAGTTCTTCTTACTTAAAATACTTATTAGTATTCTTCAAATTTATTTTAAAGTTACGCAATTTTACTTAGTAGTGCAACTGTGGTTTGAGAATCACATTAATTTGAAGGTTATTGTTTGTAAAAAAAGTTTTAAAGCTATTTCTGTATAAATTCATTAAAACTTTTATTTTATTTTGCTCCTAAAAATTCGTCGTCGTATTTTTTTAATTTAATTTAAACAAGTAAATAAAATTTTATTTTAAAATTTTACAAATGTCAAAATAATTGATCATATTCACAATAGAAAATAATTTATCAATATTCAATTCAATAATATTTCACAATACTAAGTTTTTTGATAGTTGATAAAAGTTTTCAACTTTCAACTTATTGATAGTTGACTGTCATAATAGAAGCTTATGCTAACTTATTAATTTTTCTGAAATTTTTAAAGTATATACTAAGTTAAACAAACTTATTTTAATATTTGTATATATATTTACAGTTATTTATTTATTTAGTATATACAAAGAAAGAAAATTAAAAGAATAAAAGATTGTTTTTAAATTGCATATTTTAAGGATTTCGTAAACACATTTGAATGATCTTGAACTTTAATTAATATTACGTGCCCTAGTGGATGATAAAAGAATAATCAAAAAAAAAAACATGTTTTTTTAAATATTCTTTAAAATCCTAAACCTACTGTAGGTATCTAGAAGAGCAATAAATAAATGAGATACATGTTTAAATCAAATCGAAACATGATAAAGTAATTACTACGTAAGATTTTGTGGTATTTGGTGGTATTTGGTAGTACATATATTCTTTGGTGACCTGAATTAAAGCCCCCGGGGTGTTATTTCCCATTTAATGAGAAATAACGCCCTGGGCTTTTATTTCACATAGTAGTTGAAAAGTAAAGCCCCCAAAATATGGGAAATAAAGACCAGGGTTTTATTTCACTTTTAAGTTGAACTACGACTTCTATGAGAAATAAAACCCCGTGGTATTATTTCTCATTTCAAATGAACCTGCCAATGCAAAAAAAAAGGCAATGGTTTCATTTATTTTTAGTAAAAAGTTAGTATTAATTATATAACGTCAGTGACTGGTACGAATATATACAGACTTTCTTGATCTATAATATCAAAAATAATTGGCACACATTTTGGTTTGGAATCAAAGTCAGGGTATTCCATTTTTTCAAAATTAATAAACAAATAATAATTTTACTTATGAAATACATCACAAACTACACATATAAACCTGATTTTGTAACAAAAGTCTTGCATACTTTAATTCATAAATACTCTGGAAATGGGTCAACTTTGACTTTTTAATCAACTTAAATATACTTCCTAATATACAATCTCGCATAGACAAGTATATAAATATTAAATACATATTGTTTTGCATCTAATATTTAACTTATAAGTTTATATTTTTAAATTTTTTCCACTCGGGGCTTTATTTCTCAAGAAGTCGAAGAATCAATTGAAAGAGAAACAACACCCAGGGGCTTTATTTCTCAAAGAAGCCATAGTTCAACTCAAAAGAGAAATAAGCCCCTGCGGTTTTATTTCTCAATTAATATGATAATTAAGACCCCAGGAATTTATTTCTCATTAAACGGGAAATAATACCCCTGGGACTTTATTTCGCAGGGCCTTAATTCAGGTCACCATATTCTTTATAATATAAAATAAACTTTTGCAAATAAACGAACACTTACATACATATAAAAATGAATACATTAAAATGTCTATGTCTTAAGAAAAAGTTTAAATGTCAAATTAATGACGCATAGAAGAACAAATTATTAAAAAATATAAAGTACTCAAAATTCATCGTACCGTCATTTGTTAAGTACACAGACATCATTTCGTAAAAAACTTTTTGTGTTGGAAGGATTTAGAAAATAACTGTTATTTACCTACATATATAAATATAAATATTTAATTAAACCTTAGATTAACCTTTTATCATTAATAAACATTAGGTGTTATTATCTTAAGACACTATACGCAAATACAAATTCTAAGACCAAGCAATTTTGTTTAGACAAATATTTAATAATAGTCTGAACTGAACCTGAAATAGATAATAAAACAATTTAAAATACTTAAGATAGTTTTGTAACCATTTTTTATCAAATATACATACATATAGTATCTATTTATTTGTACAAGCTATTAGCTTATATTTCGGCAGAATGTAAAGATTTTTTTTTATCTAAATAGTTATGATGTTAATAATTATGTTGTTTTTTTTTCCAAAAAATTAAATTAAGTTTTGAATTTCAAACTTTTGTTCAGTTTAAAAAAAAAAATTAAAATCAAAAAAAAAACTTTAGATAAATGATAACGTTTTTCTTATATAAAGTTATTAATGTTGATAATGATATTAAAATCACGTACAAAATGTGTTAAAATTTTTTAATTTAGTGTGAGAGAAAACTTCTTTATAAAAATCTAAAAATTCAATCATTGTAACACAAAGTTCTTCTTACTTAAAATACTTATTAGTATTCTTCAAATTTATTTTAAAGTTACGCAATTTTACTTAGTAGTGCAACTGTGGTTTGAGAATCACATTAATTTGAAGGTTATTGTTTGTAAAAAAAGTTTTAAAGCTATTTCTGTATAAATTCATTAAAACTTTTATTTTATTCTGCTCCTAAAAATTCCTTTGATATTGATAAGCTCCTGGATTAGTCTAGTAATATTTATTGACGGTGAAGGGACAAAAAATCTGGATTCATAAGTCGCCAAGGGGAAAAATGAGTCAAAAGAACCCAGACAAAGGGAACTTTGATTTTTTAACAAACTTTACCATTCTTCATAATACAGAATCTCGCATTGCCAAATATGAAATTCGACTTTGTTTGATTTTCAATTTCAGCTTTACTCCTTTTCAAAATGCAGTTCAAAAGTTAATCACATATTTGAGGATATAATTGGGAGTTATGTCTCATTTTTAGGACACTTTTGGCCCACTCATCCTGGGACATTATAACATTCATCCTTTTGGATTATTTTTCGAGTTAGAAACCTTCCAGAGACTTTTGTCATATCACCATTTTTAATATATATATTATGAAACCTACTGATGACATGTTTAACATGTGATTAACAATACTGTTAAGATTTGGTTTTATTAATATGCCTTAGGTCTTTAGTTCTTGATAAAATTTTATTTTTGATTTGCTTATAATACATCATTGTTAATATTAAATGATTTCTGCATAGAGTATTATTCCTTAAATAGTTACACTATTGAATAAAACCGAAATTTATAACTTTAACCTCAGCTACTATGCTTTGATAATTATTAGATTTATAAATCTCAAGATTCATTTAAATATTTTATTTACAACCGCAACGGTTGTGATATGAATACAAAATTATATTACATAATACTGTATAGTAAGATAGAAACTATAATACTGTATATTTTTGAAATTTTTAGAATATTTGGGATTTTTGGGATACTGTTTATTTTTAGGATTCGGGGAGTTATTAAGTTAAATTTGCATAAAAATGAAAGCCAACAAGAAGATTTATGGTTTCATCGTACATAACATTTGATATAAAAGTGTTATAAAAGTATAAAATTGTTTAAGACTTTGGTGTCTAATATTTATTTTTAGGTGTTATGAAAGGTTGTTAACCCTCTAGTCTAAGGAAAGTAAAAGAAGAATATTGAACTTTTTACCATGAATATATGAAATTTAAATTATTCAAATATTTCCATAGAGATTAATTTAATGATTTTGTGATTTTTTGATAGTAGGTGGAAAAATCAAAAAAAAGGGTACAAATTAATTGATTTCAGATCCCACGAATATTTCCTACAGGGAAAATTATCACGAGAATATTTTTTTTTCTTTAAATTGATTTTCTTTAAAAATTATATTTGTCGGATTGTAATAGGAATTCCTCATTTATTAAGTCATTTTGTAAACGGAATTAGTCATCATTGCACTGTTGGGTCACTGACCTTGTTTTATAGATATCTTGTAGGGACTAACACCTGTTCTAAAGAAATTAAACAACTTATGCCTTCACTTAAGATTTTCCAACGGGAAACTAGGAGGGCAACAGAGGCTCATTCCTACACAGTTGAGCTAACCAGATGGCATAAAACGGCTCATGGAAATTCGTTTGTCATGCGCTCACGGCGTCTATGGAACCATACTGCACCAAATGTGTTTCCCAAAGTTGATAATGTATATGTGTATGATTTAGCTAAATTTAAGAAAAACATGAACAGAAATATCCCATGCAATTTTTCCCATCCCCCATAATCTAGAAATCCCAAATCCTTCCATATCCCCATCCCTGTAGCCAAACTGTACAACTGTACATCCTAAAGTTTGGCTCAAAAGTGTGTGGTTTTGGTGTGTTAAAATTACACACTACACCCAAAGAAACACCGCAGTGTTTCAATCAATAGCTGGCTTTCGAGCTTTTCATTCCCTCGATTCCTTCCCTAAAAAATGGGAAATTGAATTCCTATTCATAATAAGCGGGATTTGTTAAAAACTTTATTGAATCTTGTATACAAATTTTTTTATAATTATGAAAAAGTATTTTCAACTTACCAAAATTGCTTATTAACACTATAAAAAGTGTAATGAAAGACCATGAAATTTTTAATCTTCTTAAGTCCATGATTAATGTATTCTTTTCTCTTTTTGTCTTTATTTTTTTTCTCTCTTTCAGTCTTTCTTATGGCTTTGGCAAAATTTTTTTTGACAATATTTCATAAATTAAATCTTTTTTTTTACTTGTTTTTATTATTTCAGTGAAAGAAAAGTGGTTATTTGCATTCTTGAGATATTTTGTATTTGGATAATGTTTTTTGACCCAAAATAATTCTTTAATTGGCAGTATGGAGTAAATAAATTGATTTTATAATTCATATTATTTCATTTGGTTTTCTTTAACGTTTCCAGCCCTAGTACTGAAGCAACAAAAAACTGATAACTTAGGTTACCAAAGTGGTCAGTTAATTTTAAAATTTTATTAATACTGATTGGTTATATGATTGCTTCCAGCTCTCGTGTAAAATTGAAGGGTGGTTCGACCTGAAATAAAAATTAAATTTATATTATTTTAGGGGTTTTTTGAGAAAATTTGACAATAGTATTTTTTTAATAAATATCTTATATGGTTATCAAAGCAAGTTCAAAGGGATGTACTTATTGATTATTTAGTTCTTCTAAAAGTGCTTTGGAATTTCGAATTATAGTCCAGTTTTTATAGTATCATAATTAGCAAGAAACTTCTTCAAATTTTGATTATGGAGTAATTGCAGATAACATAATTGTTTTCAGTTTATATAGGGAAGTTGTGATAATTCGAAGGTTTTGTACAGTATATTATTAAATAGCTAAAAATCTATTCTACTAAAATCTAATAAATTATTATTAAGCTAATCGAATATTTAAAAGACTTTTAGTTTTTCATCCTGAAACATGAGGTTCTGCAAAATCACTTTACAATTATAGACAGAAGGTTTACATCTAGTAATACATCTATTGATTCTACCAATCTTTAATTTAAAACTTATTTAGTTGTTTCTTTCGAACGATTTTATAATTTTTTTGTTGTTGTTTTTATATGGGGGTTAGCATGTACCATCCTAACACGTAGGCCTTGCGGTGCACCCACTTTCAATTCTTTCTATTATTTTATAAGTAATATTATTTATTTTGCTTATATTATATATTTGTATATTTTTTAAATTATATTTTAAATTATATTTGGTCAACATGGGGATTTGTAAAGAAAAATTATTTTTAATAATTTTTGAATTAAAAATTCATGACTCGTACAGGAATCGAACCAACCTTCAGTTAGTAATTCAAATGCTTATCCATCGAAGCCGATTTTATAATTACTAGTATGTTTATAAATTTAGTTTAAAAGGAATTAGTAAATAAATTAAAAACGCAGTTGATTTCCTTTTAATTTATTAAAATTTAATTTTGTGTCTTATTCAAAGATTTTTAAAAATTTCTTCCTTAGTTTTGAAATTTGAGTCCTACATTTTGAGCTGTTATAATGTTAAACTAACTGCAGAACTTATTTACTAATTTTAAATTATTAATTAAATTGTAAACTAAATTAAAATAAATAAATAAATCAAATTAAAGTAAACCCAGATAACTTCAATCATTGCCAAAAATCTTCATTTTATTTCTGCTTTAAATTGCCCCCACTTTAGCTAAATTCTTTTAAATATTTAGTTTTTTAATTTTAAAAACTTAAAAATATTTTTAAATAAATATAAAATTTAATTATTAACAGCAAATTTTTTGATTTGTGTACAAATCTGTGGAAAAAGCAATTCCAACATAATGTTTGAAAAAAATTGTTTCAATAATAAATAATGATTTATTAGATGAAATAAATTTTCTAAAACATTTTTCGAATTTTAAATTATTTACAAAAATTATTCTATATTTATAAAATTTCAATATAATTTCAATAATAAAAGAGATTTTATTGTCATAATTCACAAGATTTTGGAAAGTGGAATTTTAATAAAAGTTTCTAATTTCAACCAATTCGCGTAAGTGAGCTTAATTCGGAAATGATTTGATAACTTCGAGAACTGTTACTTATACTTTGTTGAAAAAAAAAAGTGCAGGGTCAGAACTTCCAGGTAATAAGTCCCTAAGAGATTGATTAGTGAGACATAAGTCCTTAAAGGATTTATCACTCATAGCAGGAACTCATAACTCCCTAAGAGACTTATGACCCTGGGAGTTTTGACTTAGCATGATGGGTCATAACTCCCTTATACAGTTCTCAGCTTAAAAATTATTAGTAATATTAAAAAAATATTAATTTGAATTATATAATATCAGTGACGTGTACACATTTTGGGGTTGGATTCGAAATCAGAGTATTCCCTTCTTCCAAAATTAAAAAAAAACAACAATAAACTTACATTTAAACTACATTTTGAAAGGCGATTTTAAAAAAAGTTTAATCCTGATTTTGTAACCAAAGTCTCGCATACATGAATTCATAAATACTCTGGAACAAGGGCCAACTTTTATTTTTTAACCAAATATGGTTCCTAATATAGGATCTCGTATAGATAAATATATAAATACATATTTTTGTACATCTAATATTTTGCTTATATATATTTTTATATTATCATACTTTAAATTATAAAGATCAGAGAGGACTTTCAGATTTTATTTCAAAATTTTGACTTTAATATATTACGTTTAATCACACAATTTAAGTTATATTATTTTATAAATCATAATTTAATAAAGGGAGTTATAACTCACGTAAATATTTTAAAGTGGGACATAAGTCCCTGGGAGTTCTGACCCTGCACGAAAAAAAAACACCAAAAGTCATATTCATTAGAATTTAGGAAATCCATATCTAACAAATTTAAAAACAAACATTGATTGATGTTGATCACTGCATATAGTCATGGTAATTTTTGATTTAATTAATTGAATTCAAAATTCTTCCAGCTGTTTCAATCTGGGTAATTTGTTTTAACATCGCATTTATTCAAATATTTCCCTATTTTTTTTTTACAAATAACCAGTAAAATTTCTAATTTTAATATTAGCGTATTTACGCGGAAGTATAAGTAAAATTGTATCAATGTGTACGACGTATTTATGTTAAAATTATAAAATTATTTAATTGATTAAATGAATTTCAAAATAAAAGTCTGAATCACGAAAATGATGTGATTAAAATTGTATTATGTTGTTTATTAGTAAATTAAATATTATAATTCAAGGGAAACCACATCAAAATATAAAAAAAAAACATAAAAAAATTTTCCACAACATCAGGAATATTTTCTTTTTATTTTTATTTTATAGATTATCGAACTATTTAGGTTAATATGTTAAGTTCTAAGCATTTAAGCGTATTTTTAAACAATTTGTTATTAAAATTCAAACTATTTCATTCAATTTAGTCTGTCCGCTTGTAAAAACCATCAAAAGTAATGTTTGAGATAAGTAAAAGTTGTGGAACAATTCTTTTATGTAATCCCATTTATTACAGTGGTAAAGGCCCCCAAAATTTAAGCAAAATATTCCTTTCATTTACTGTATATTTGTTATTGTAAAACCGTGTAAAGGTCCCGCAATATCTTCCCAACCTTTAATGGTAAAAACTTCAATCTTTGAAAATTAAAACTTGTTTAAAATTAAACATTAATAAGTCCAGTTATTACAGTTAAAAATTATGCATTCCATTTATGCGTCCCATTTAAGGGAAATATTGGTTTAATATATCAAAATTAATAATCTTCAAACTGGACATCAGTTTAAATATTATTAAGTTTAAATGCAAAACTTGAACATTAAACATATTGCTTGATGTGTTCAAGTGTATGACCTTGTTTTCTTTTGCTCAAAAATTTCTATTTTATTTTAAATCAAATAAATTTTTTAAAGAAATTTTTTAAAACATCTGATAGATACAATCATTATTTCCCGCTGGTTTGAAACAACAAATATTTGTCATAAATTTATAAAAAAACGTGTGTAAAGTTCTTTAAATTTTTTTGGGTCTTAATTAAAAATAAAGTAAACATTAAATAAAAATATAAACAAATTTATAAATAATACATAAATCAAATACAGAATTGTTTTAGTCGTAAAAAATAATAAAAAAAAAACGGGAATAAAATTTATTTTTTTGGAAATAGTCAGTACAAAGTTGAGCAATAAAATCTGTTTAAATTCTATTTATTGAAATAAACGTCCGTTACCCGTTAGTTGTAAAAAAATATTAATATCATTTTTTTATGTTTAAATAAAATTAAAATCCAAATCAAAACGACAGCGGTTTTGAAAACATATTACTTACATCTTACATACAAATGGTAAATATACATTTATGTTCTTTATATAAAAATAAAGGCTGGCAACTCTAATTTATATTATTCCGTTTATTTACGATTTAATAGAAACATAGATAGACTTTAATTCATTCAATTCAATAAAAAATCAAAGTTGATTGAAAGTTCAAAGCTTACATATTACTTTGTAAAGCTCGAACTTGTTTTAAGTCAATTTTTAATTAAAATTGGACTTGAGGTTTTATTTCATTGACTCAAAAACCAACTCGAAAAGAGAAATCGAATATTCAAAAAACACTTGCAAGTCGATTGAGCATATTTATTGTTGTGAGAATTGACTTTCAGCTCAGTTTTATCAATTCAACTTAAACTCGTATAGTATAATATTAATAATATTAAAAATGACATTTGAGAAAAACTCATTTGAGTTGTTCTCTGAGAAATGAGAATATTATATTTTGACATTTCGGTTATTTTGACATTTCGGTTAAATTTTATTTATGAATTTGTTCTTGCTTCGGCAGAACATATACTAAAATTGGAACGATACAGAGAAGATTAGCATGGCCCCTGCGCAAGGATGACACGCAAAATCGTGAAGCGTTCCACATTTTTTGAATGCGGAAATGTCTTCGAAGCTGAAACACAGGGCATTCTTTCTGCTATAGAATTTGCAAAAGAAAACAAGGGAAAATATCTCATTTGCACCGATAGCCTATCAGTATTCCAAGCTATATAGAATACAAGAAATGAGTCCAGCCCGTTAAACTATGCAAGACAGCTAATTTTCCAAATGAAAAATAAAATTAAAATTATGTGGGTCCCGAGTCATATAGGAATATCTGGCAATGAATTCACCGATACTACTGCCAAATCTGCTTCCAAATTTCCACTTCATACATTCATGCCATTTTCTAATGAAGCAGTTAACTATAAGGCATCTAAAACGATTTAAAAGATGATAGATACTGAATGGGCAACATACACACACCAATATAAATCTATCAATAAAGAAAGAATAGCTATTAAACTTCCAGTTACCACATCAGTCAAAATTAATCGGTGCTTTATAAGAATGAGATTAGGACATAGCAGCTTACCACACTCATACCTACTCAAGAACGAGGATCAACCTATTTGTCAATTTTGTAATAGATTCCCGCTAACCATTACACATATCCTATCCGAATGCACACTCCTTACTCAAACCCGCTCTTCCATTTTCAATAACATGAACCCGGCAGATCTCCTATCTCATCCTACAGTTACAAATATTAAAAAAATACAAGATTTTCTTATCAAAATTAAAATTTATGAATTAATTAATATAAAAAAATTAAAAAATTTTTTCAAACAAACATTGTAAATTTAATATTGAATAAAAATGTAAAAATACTAAAGTTAATATGTTATAAAACACATTATATTAAAAATTCAAGCCGATAGCCCTGGCAGCCAGTTGCTTATAAAATAAAAGATTAATTGTAATTTTAATTATGGTTAATAAAAAATAATAATAATAATATTTATGAATTTAAATTTGAGAAGTCAATATAATGAAAAATGGCCTTAACAATTAATTTAAAATATTAAATATATAATATAAAAATATATTATATATGATATATAAATAATATAATATATAAATTAAAAATAATCAAGTAATATATAGTAACTAATATTATGTTTGAATATATATGAAAAATCTTTTATAATTGAAATAAATTTCACTATATTTTCTGCTTCAAATTTCAATTAATGTGGGTGATATTTAAATACTTATATATATAATTTATTTGAAGGTAAATATATTTGATTTTTAATGTAACATCAAACTCTGATTTTAAATGCCAAAATCATTCCCCACAGAATTTATTTAAAAAAAATAACTTAAACAAAACTTTGAACGAACTTTAAAGTAGTTTTGAAGTGAAAACAATTTTATATACCTACCTACTAATAATAATTTATTAAATACATAAATATGTTTAATAATTCATAAAAACATTAATAATGATGACCATTATGTTAATGGATTCTTATGAAAATGATAATGGATCCTATAATAATTTTAAAATATTAAAAAAAAATTTAAGAACGGAGAATTGGCAAATAATATTTAATTTATTAAGAGTAATATTTAATGATGGGCATGAGATTTTAATTCAATACAAAAATGAAGCAATGAAAACAAATTTAACCAACTAAAGACGACTCTATTTTAGTGACTAAACATTAATGGTAATTATAAATTTTTGTTCACTTGACTTTAAAATACAAAAAAAAAAAATAATAAAATTTAATGTATTTTTAAATATAGATTGAAATATTGTAAAAATAGTTATCATATAATTTCTATGTTAAATAGAAATTAACTCTTTTATTTTCTATAAATATTTATTCTTTAATTTGAATGAAGGCGTCATAAAATTTCTAATTATTAATCAAAATCTACAGATTTTTAAAAAATAAGAATTAAAATTAAATAAAAATTAATTGAAAAAAAAAATTAAAAAGATATTTTAATGTTAAATCGTCTGATTAGAATCTATAGTTTACATTTAAGTGACGTATTAAGGTTGTTCATACTATTAATAGAAGCATTAATTTTTAAAAATAGATTTGTTTAAAGAGTCAATAACTTTTAGTATATTCTGAGACAAATTTTGAAAATTGCAATTAACATTATAAAGATAAGAACGTAAGATTAAAATGCTTATGCATGTTCTAAATTTTTAGTAATTATTTATTTTTCGATTATATATTCGAATATATCAAATAATAACTTACTTTACGTCTGAACTCTATTCCAAATTCCAATGTTGGGTTTTGAAATCCAAACTAGGTCATTGAATTTTAGAACTAAATTAAATAATTTTTTAATATTTATTCAAAAACTGTTTAATTTAATATTGTATTGCTTGGGTAGTGACCATGAACTCTGTTGCAAGTGTTACAAAGATCATGGATGCAACACAATTAAATAAATATATGTAGATCCAAAATCTATTTGAACTTTGGGAGGTTGTTTCCTAACTTTAAAAGTTTATTTTGACTTTCAGTTATAATTATATCTCTTTTAAAAATTTTTATTCTTTTGTCAAATATACAAATAAAACTTTTTATTTAAATATAGTCTAAATGGCCTTATTTTGATTTTGAATCGCATTTAAATGAGAAATAAAACTCTAATGGCTTTATTTCGTGTGACTTAATTTCATTGTTCCAAAAACATTATTACTAAAATAAAGTTCAACAAAACATATATTTAGACAATGAATATTTATTTTGATTTGGAATATTTTAAAACAATTGAAATAAATATACAATTTAAAATTTATTATTATGATGTTTTAATAATTTTATATAAAAATCAATTTTCTTTCTCTTTTGTATATTAATCATTAAATTTTTATAATTTATTTAAAAATAATTTAAATTTATTCCTCAAAGATATTTTTATTAAAAAATTTATAATTTATTTCAATATTTTTTTTTTTAAAAAAAATTTACAAAAGAAATTTTCATTTAATTGTTTACATGTGTTTTTTAGAAAATATGTAAACATATTTTTTAAATATTTACAATTTGACAACTTTTCATCAATTTTTTTTTAAATATTTCCATCATCCATCCAATGTTTAATTTATTTAATGGCTTTATTTTATTATTTTGTATATAAAACTTAATTTTGATTTTTATAAATATTTTTGATTTGGAAGAATCCTCATAATTCCATCTTTTACTAGATTGAAGAACTATTTATATATTTAATATTTCAAAATTTGAAAATAATATTTTATTTATAAATCAAAGCATCTTTACTTTGTCCAAAAAACACTTTTTTAATTGATGGAAATTTTCAAAATAAGTACCCTATTATTTGTTTTTCATAAAATAAACAATTTTTTTAAAAATTTTTTTAATATATTCAATATAGAAGATATAATAAAAATCCCGGAGTCAAAAGTCCCCCGCGGATTTTGCTTTTAAATTTCAGATTTATTTTATTTTGAAAATTTTAAAACTTAATCACATGTTTGAAAATTAAATGGGGAATAATGCGTCACCTTTTAGAGAACTACCCATTCGTTGAAGTTGTAATCTCCCTGGGATTTTTTCCTAATTTTTTGAGTTATAAACCCCTAGGGGAAATTTGTTATATCGCCTTTAAAATATAATATTTAAATATGAGTATGCATAAATTTTAAGGCATGAATATCCAACATTTGGAAAACTTTGAATTTTTCTCCTACACGCTTCTAGGAATTTTGAATTATATTTTAACATTTTTGTAAACCCATTTTAAGCTAAGTTGTTGTTTTTTGGAAGTCTACACAGAAGAAGATCTGTTAAAATTATATATATATAGAATTAAAAATTTTCTGGGGAGCTAATAGTTTTCAATTTGTAAGACTGATTTTTTTTAAAGGAGCTTATAACCAAGATCTTTAGTTAAAGGCAAATAAGCTACTTATAAATAGCTAAATAAGATATTAAGCTTAATAATTTCGCGCTAGATTCCCTTCATAGGATTGAAACCACATGCACTTGATTACTAGTGTTTTATTTGCAGTTGTTTCTATTATCTGCATAGTATAAGTTGGTTCATACATTTTAAAAGTAGGTTGAACTCTCCTGACCAAATTTTTGTATAAACATAATGTTAAAAATTGTAAAACCAATTTACTGAACATTGTTGATAATTCTTAAGTTATTATAGTCATCCACTTGAATCCACTGCTTACTTGAAATTAAAATCAAATAACAGAGTTGACCTTTTTTAATTGTCGAATATGGACATACCAAAGCTTTAACAACTTGATGAAAGATAAATTTATTAGCCAGTTTTAAGTTCGGAAAATTTTATATCATAGCTACTGCTTATGAGGTTCTTAATATTTTTGTCAAAATGAAAATTAATTAAAAATATTAACGCGTATATAAGGCTGTCATTAACATTGAAAAGATTGAAGAACTATCATTTGTTTTGTTTACCATAAATAAATTGTATTTAAACGTTTAAACTTTATCATTTAACTATTTTTGAAGTATAAATAAACAAAATTCTTAAGATAATAAAAATATTTTATTTTTGATTGATTATAATTTAATAGTTTTATTTTATTTGAAGATGTAGATGTAGATTTTAAATTAAATTTAATATTTATTTAAAGAAATTAATTCAAATGGGGGGGTACAAATTATATTATAGTGTTGTATATATAGATCTACTTTTTCTAAAATAAGTTTTAATCAATAATAATAATAACTCTTAATGTGTATTCTAAGAATCTAAGTTCTAACTAACTAAAATAGTTCAATTTAGTGATGCAAAATCTTCTATACTAATACATAGAAGTGTAGAATTGTTTACTATAGAACGTTTTTATAAGAATGATCAAATTATTTTTCAACGGGAGCGTATCATATGCTTTTATTTCAATTGCCTGTTCCAACTAAAATTATTTCATTAAATTTTTCATTGTATATCCATTGTCTGTTTAGTTGTTACGTATTTATAATTTTATGATGCTTTTGTTTTACGTTTTTAATATTTTATGAGTAGTTTTTTTACCGATTGTAAACATTTACTTACCAAGAAAAAACCAAAATTAACCCTAAATTTAAAAATAAATTTTATTTTCTATCTTAATCTCTTAATATCTCTGCTCTCATTTTTTAGAAAATAAGTTTGTTATGATAACTATATGCCACGTAAAAATTTTTTTTAGTAATTTCTTTGTTTAATATAAGCCGAATTTTTTAATTGTTCTGTAGTATATATACCTAATACATACCAGGGACGCGGGCTTCATACATTGAACGAAATGAGTGCTTCCCTTTGAATTTGAACTAAAAACTATTGAAAATTCGTTAAACTTCATCAAATAAATCTTATTTTCCAACATCAAATATTGCTCCAAAAACATTATGCAAAATAATTTACATTTATACTTCATTATAAACATTATACATGATGATTATACATATTTTCCTGCCATAACATAAACTATCATTTGTCAAACAGTAAAATGTACCACAATAAATAGTTAACAATTTCACTATTATATGTATTTTAATACGATACATTTCCACAACACATTAAGGTATTATTTTTATCGCAATATAAAACACGAAGGGAATGCCTTCACAACAATCATTCGTTTTTAATTAGAATATTTCTCTTTTCCCTTTTAATTAATACATTAATTTTTTTATTTATTTTAATTGTTTAGTTTAAAGGACGGATGGGGGTTTAGCCGGCAAAAATCCGACATTCAATGTCTAACTACAGGGCTCATTGAAGATTCCTTTCTTAAAAAAAAAGCTCACTTTACTTTCTTTATATAAAAAATATTCCTTTGTGTGCTTCCCTTCTTAAAAATGTCACGCCTCGTCCCTGATACATACATATTTATGTATATATACAATATATATGTAAACAATGAAAAACGTCACAGTAAAAGCAAAAATATTTAATGAATGAAAAATTAAAGATAGTATTTTTAATTAATTATTTATAGAATTGGAGTAACCTCTAAATGACTGAATCACACATGTTTTTGTTTACCCAATATACTTAATTTTCAAAGATATCTGACGAAATTCAATTGCTTACACTTCCACGAATCCCGAAATATCATCAGACTGATTGTATTTTAATTATAATCTCCAATCAATACTGAATTAATTAGATTCTTTTAAAAAAAATTGTAAATTTATTGTGTCAAGTTTAAATAAACAATAATACCCATAAATTAAAATCTTTTCATTTTGTCAAACAAAGGCGTTTAATGAAATGCTATTTATTATATTGGTGTAAATTTGAAAACATATCGTACAATCTAATAATAATAAATAAAGATAATGTCCAATTGATAATTTTATACATAAATGTAAATTAAACATTATTGGGTAATAAAAGCATTATTTTAGGCAGTACTTATTATTTTATCGGAATTAGAAATAAATTACAGTTACGTACAGGGTTAGAATGAATACCTAAGCACGAGTAACTTCTACATTTATTCAATTTTACGAGTGAAGTGCCAAATGAATTTTTTTCAAACTTTAGAAATTATTTAAATTAACTTCTCACTCTTTTTCCATGGGAAAAACTCCTAAAAATACACTTTTTATAATAGTCTCCAAAAGAAATGAAAAAAGTCCTCAAATTAAATGCTGCTGACATATTTATGGAAAAAGTTAGAACGGTTTTCAGAGTTAGAACAAAACCAGGGTTCCAACAATTTGTATAGGGGGGTTTTGTTAAAAATTTTGTTACTGAATTTTATTTATGAAAAAAGTTAGTAGGGGTATTAAAGTTTATTACAAAGTTAGGAATCTAATAATCTAAGAATCAGCAGTCCTTGTTGGACTAAATACTACAATATAGGGATAGGAAGAACCTTGATAGTTTAATAAAACTGAGTCAACTGAGTGTATCTGCAATACACTCTATAAAAATTCTTTTGGGGATTTTTTTTCATATGCACAATCCCTCAAAATAAATTTTTCTAAAAGTCTGCGGACTAAATTAAAAAAAGCCCCCAAATTATCTCAAGTCTAGGAATTTATTTCATATTAAAAGTTGCATCACAAAGTTTTATACAAATTTTAGGAACCTTTTTCATTTTTGGTTTTCGGGCCTTTTTTTATACAGCCTTTATAACTAACGTATTATCATTAAAAACTAATTTAGCCTAGTAATCTGAGGTTACACATTCCCGAAAAGATCTATTTTTTTGAATAATAACTATAAGCTCAAACTCAAGGAAACGGGTATGTGCAACAGTTTAACTTATCCTTTAACTTGTATCTCATGTTTAAATTGTATGTGGAATTAAATAAGACCAATTCTAATAACACGAATATAATATGACCCTCTGTTCCAACATGTACCTATGGTATAGACAGGCTTATTAGCCTAACAGTTGAACAGTTAGCGCTTAAAAAAAAAAAAAAAAATTTTATTATATCAGTTATATTCAAAACGCGACCCTGTAATCTTGCCAAAAACAAAACAAATTAATAGTAAATAAAACATTAAATCATTAAATACTTAATATTAACGTTATTAATTTAACTGCTAAATAAGTTCTCAAATAACATAATAGTTAACTCCCTTCACCATACAAAATATATAATAGATAGGTAAATATATTAAAAGTTTATTATAATTTGATGTCAAATATTATTTTATTATTTTATTAATAGATAATATTATTTAATTAACTGACATATAGTATATCATATATTTACTATAATTTTTGATAACAGATTATATATTTACATAACTTCTGAAATTAATCCACCCAATATAAAATTTCTTATGTATAAGTACGTGAGTTAAATTTTCCATGATAATTTTACCAAACTTAAATAAAAGCGTAAATAGATCTTAAATACAATTAAAAAAATAAATAAATAAGTAAGTATATTAATAGAAAATTAAATAAACAAATTACCAGAAATTACTAGAAAATGTATATTATTTTTGGAATTACAAATAGATAACTACGTCATCATGATAAATTTGATACAATGATATATCAACTCTCATCAAATTAAATAATATTTTATAGTTATTGAAATAATTAGAAATCTTTTTTTTTTAATTTTATTTATAAATAAATATATTTCAATTATATATATATATATGTATTATTATGTAAATGTGTTAAATGTGTTAATGTATTAAGTACTCTGATGACTTCAAATAATAAATAATCTATTTACCATTCAAATTATAAATTTTCTTTATATATAAAGTAAATAATAGAACGGGCGGCATGTTAAAAGTCCCCAAAGAACTTCTGACTCCTTCAATAAGTCATAAGTCCCCAGGGGATAACGATATCGATTCTCATCCCCAGTAGACTTATGACTTATATTTTTGGGGACTTTTGACTTATTAGTTAAAGTCATAAGTTCCCAGCGACTTTTGTTTCGTTATTCGAATCATAACTCTTCAAAAAAAAATATGATTTATTTGGATGGGACTTTTGACCTACTCGTAAAGCCAAAATTCCTCGTGAGTTTTTGTCTCGTTAAAAGTCTCATTAGTCCTCCGGGGAACGAGTCATGAGTTCTCTGCTAGCGTTAAACGAGACAAAAGGCTCCTAGGGACATATAACTTAATTTTTTGGGGACTTTTGACTTATTCGTTAAAGTCATAAGTCACCGGGGACTTTTGTCTCATTAACCAAGTTATGACTTCCTTGGGGACTTTTGGCTTGGGAACTTTTGACATGTCATCAAAAATACCATTGTTACATTACATTGTTATAGTGTAAAAGTACTTCTTCATTTTAACTCAATACTTCTAGAGGAAAAAATGCTTATTTTGCTATATTATACAATAATGGAGTCTTCTGTTCAGTATATAAGGTATATGAAAATATAATAATATTCTCGAAATGATGTATAATTGCATTAATGGGAATGGTACTCAAGTCTTCAAAATATGTATAAACAAAGAGAAGTATGTATAAATATAAATTTTCTTGATTATTTAGAGTATAAATTTATTTTGATTGAATTCTGGGTAAATAAAGTCGAACCGGCTTTATTATCAAAAACAATGGAAATAAAGTTGAATTAGTATCATAATAAACTGATATCAAAACAAAAATAAATTTGTATTATATTACTAAATTAAATATTATATAATTTCTCAAAACTTTTTAAAAAAAAATTTTATAAAATTTATAAGCCGAACTGGCCAATACTATTTAAAACAAAATAGTTTAAAAAATAAAGTTAAATGGGCAACTGATTTTAAATCTAGCTCTTATATCTCTTCTATTTACAAATCTCGTATTAATATTCTAGAAAAAAATTGAATACCCTTATTTGAGTTCAGTGACTTTAAGATTCCTCCTAATTTATAATAGCACAAAAACAGGTAGGGATATAAAACTTCTGGAAAAGGGAAATACCATGAGTTTGTACCTAGCTCTGAAAAACCAGAATTTCTCATTTTTCAGAATGTTTATAAGCTAATGGGTTATTAAGTTCGGATTACCTCCTTTTCCGGAATATATGCAATATTGTTAATATATAAGAATTGAAACTGTAATCAATGTATATCAAATGGGTTAGTAAACGGACTTAGCCTAAGAATGCTTTCTTGAAAATATATGTACGAAGCAAACCATAAGGAAAAGATTTAGAATTGTTTCAAAATCTCGGCAATATTCCCTTTTTCCGGAATATTTCTATATTTCAGTTTTAGGATTAGATTTTTTTAATAACTAAATCAAATCGACTTTATTTCATTTATTAAAGTTACTTAACATTCTTTTGGAAATAAGATAGCTTATTCGACTTAATTTCTATTGTTTTTGGTAATAAAGTCGATTTGACTAGTATAGTTACTGCAATACGACGCAGATGTTAAAAATAATTAATGATAATGTTATACTTTAGAATCAATTAATTTTATGCTGAATTTTTTACGCTTTAATTAACGATATTATGTTGTATATAGTGAAAATTAATGTATAAGAGTATTCAAACTAAAACTTTAAAGGATTTTAAGGCCATAACAAACCCCATTTTTGAACAGCAAATATATTTTAAAATTCAAACTTGATAATGAGACCTATCATTAGATATAAACCCTTCTCAATTGGTTTTAAACTCTTCCAATAAATTGTTTTTTGAAAAAAATATATAAATGGCATTTTATATACAGCTGCTATGTGTATTGCAGTTTTAAAAGAGCAAAAAATGTAATTGTTAATTATCCTGAATTTGCTGTATCAATTATTTTGTTATTATTTTCCTTTTTTGATTTTCCACTTGGAAAGCTTTCATAATTCATGAAAATTAATTTTTCGTTTTTTTTCTGCTTATTAATTAAAAAATACAACTGAATTAAAAATTGGAAAACAAATTACATATTCAATAGCTCTCAGAATAAATAAATTATTAACATAACATGTGTTCAAAAAGTTACTAATTTTTGGAACCATTTTTAAATATTGTGTTTTTTTTTTTTTTTGTAATTACATTTATGATATGTATTTTTTAAATTAAATTTAAAAAAACATGACTAATTAATATTTATGATATCATATTCGGACTGTATAAATTATTATTAAAAATGTGCACGTGTAATTTTTGTCATACATACAAGATATACTGCATAATTTTATTAATTCCAAAAAAATTCAAGAGCTTCGGTTTTTGTAGGTTTTTGAAAATTTTTAGAGCTAAATTGCAGATATAAAATTGCAATATAGACCAATGGAAGGGCCATTTTAAAAAAGATTGTTCAATGACAACAACTTTCAGAACTATCCATCCAAAAGGAACTAGTAAAAAATCAACCTACCAATTTTTACAATTTAGATATTTTAAATATTTTTTAAGTTACAGTATACTTGCGATACAGTTACCCTGTTAAACGTCATAGAAATTCTCTATATCAAAGAGGACACTATTTCGAATTATTTTTCTTAAAGACCTCCATTTACCTAGAGAAGAGAATTCTTGTTTTAAAGCTTTACTGAAAGGTAAAAAAGTTTGTTTTATTAACATAAGTCCGGGGACATTAGTCCCTTTACAAGTCTTTTCTAATTTTTATAATTTAAAGTATGATAATATAAAAATATATATAAGTAAAATATTAGGTGTACAACAATATGTATTTATATATTTATCTATGCGAGGTACTATATTAGGAACCATATTTGGTTAAAAAATCAAAGTTGGCCCTTGTTCCAGAGCATTTATGAATTTATGTATGCTTGACTTTGGTTACAAAATCAGAATTACCCTTTTTTCAAATTAGCCTTTTAAAATGTAGTTTAAATGGTCACTTCATTTAAAATTTCATTGCATTTATTGACCATATATCGCGAGTACACTGTTAATACAACTAATTTTACGTTCTAACCAGTATTTAGTGTATATTTATTTATTTATGTACAGTCCCCTACCACATACATTGTGATAAGTGAGTGAATCTGCCTTTCTTTTTCTAAAGATTATGACTTTCTATAAATTATAATTTTTTATTAGATATTATTTGACCAGGATTTGAACCCTACACTTTTCGATTGACAAGCCGCCACTTTAACTACTGAATTATCGGCCAGATATTTACACTATTCCTTTATATTCACATTTATGATGTCTGATAAATTAAAATTTTCTAAAATTTGTTTTCTCTTTTATTAAAAGTTATAAAAGTTTTTTATAATTCCTTTTTTATTAACAATTATTATGACACAAACTGTCATAGATTACATAAAAGTCAAATAAAAGTTTCTGAGAGACAATGAACACACACAATGAACACATAACAAAAAATAGCCATCAGTTTTTAATTACAACTATAATTTAAGATTATTACAATGAAATTTCAAAAATATCATAAAGGTCAAACAATTTTGACCCATTTATTTGGCTTTTGTTATTGATATTATTAGAAGCTATTAATTGTCTGAAATTACAAGAAAATAAACCTACACACAAAATATATAATTGGCATATAAACTTTATAATGATTCCCATTTTAACAAAGAAAATTAGCACAATATTTTTATAAATTACGTGTAATATAACTTTTTTTTAGTACTTATCGAACAAATTCATTAAAAACGAAATTAGGTTTTAATAAGAATAATTAATATAAAAAAAACTTATTATTTTATACTAAAGTTTCCTTTAATAACTAATTAGAAAAGTTTCGAAAAATATGAAGTTTTTGTTTCCTATATTTAAGAAACTATTATTAATTTCTTTAATACCTAATTGCAAAAGTTTTGAAAAATTTGAATTTTTAATTTCCTATATTTTTAGTTTTCCCAACGTTTAAAGAGACCTATTAACTAAATAAAATAATTAATTTAATTTAGAACAAAGAATGCCCCAAGAATTAACAATTCAAGAATTTAATAATGGCCAAGAATGAACAATCAATAAAACAGTTTAAAAGTTATAATAAAATAAAACTATTATAAATATTAGAACTAAATAAAATAGTATTATACAATTATCGATTATTATATATTTGACATTAAATTATATTTTAAATTATATTCCTTCATTCTTTAGATTATACAAAAATACTTGTAAGTTAATTATGCTGTACTTGATTTGAAACTGTCTATATATATATATATAAAAATTAAAGTTTGTTAATTTGTTTGTTTGTTTGTTCGTTGTTTGTATGTACCGAATAGACTCCTATTTTGATTGATATACCGATTGACTTCAAATTTTCTATACGTGATGCTTCTTGAGAACTTGAGTTGACACTATTAACACACTTGAAATTTGTTAACTCATGTCAGTGCGAGGGTTAGTCAAAAAATATTTTGGAAGCAAATTTCGTCCAATTTTGCCAAGTACTGCTTTGGCCAAAAACAAAATCTCAAAACAATATTTGTTGAATTCCGTTAACCCATTGCGGGCCAACAGCTTTTTAATGGTTTTATTATTACTTTACTCTTAATTAAAAACGGTTTGACCGATTGACTTAATATTTTGTGTACTTAAAGCTCTTTAACAATGGAGTTGATTCTTTTAACACCCTTGGAATTGGTTAATACATGTTGGCGCGACGGTTAATCAAAAAATATTTTGCAAGCAAATTACGAGTCCAATTTTGCCCAGTACTGCTTTGGCCAAAAAGAAAGCGGCACAACAGTTTTTACTTTATTCTAAATAAGAAACGATTTGACTGATTGACTTTACGATTTGACTGATTGACTTTGAACGATTTGACTGATTGACTTTGAACGATTTGACTGATTGACTTTGAACGATTTGACTTTTTATATGCGTGAAGATCCTTATCTTTAATTTTCCCATACGTGGTGCTCTTTGACGGTGGAGTTGAGGATGGTGGAAATTAGGAAGGAAATTTTTTAAAATTTGAATTACACATTTACCTCTTATGTAATTATTGTGTTAACTTTTTTTAATAACATCAACTTAGATTAAACCTCCATTGAGAGGCGCAGCAACGCGCACTGAGTATTAGCTAGTTATAAATATAAATTGAACAAAAAAATTAAATAAACTTTTTAAATACCTAAAAATTTGAGGAAAACCAAATATTTAAATAATCAATGAATTTAAAAATAGAGTTCGGGTAGTCTCCAGAAACTGAAGTGTGTAATTTTAGAACTGAATCAAGTTAGTTTAATTGATACCACTTAGAATCACAACTATTTTGTAGAAAAAATATCTTTTACAGTAGATTTATTTGAAACCTAAAATACATAACTATAAATTAATATACAGGGGTACGCGCACTACACTCAGTGATTGGGGGCATTAAAACAAACAAAAAATTGTACTGGAGGGTGGTGGGGTCTATTGTGGACCTTTTTCGAGATATGAGGGATTAAAGATTTAAGGAGGCTTTTCATAAAAAAATCAATAACTTTTGAACAGCTTACTGTAGAGAGATAAAAAAAAATCCGTTTTGTAGAGTAAGTCGTCAGCTTTAATTTTTGTACTAATGATCCCCGTGTACCCAACAGTTACAAAGTTATGAAGGTTCAAAATGATTTAAAATGAAAAACTTATGTTTCACTGAGTGTAGTGCGCGTACTTGAGTTCCGAACACCCTGTATATAATACAAAATTTAAATAATATAATTAAAAATTTGCAAATTGCCTTGATTTATTATTTCAATAAAGACAGCATTAGATATATTTTACAACTGTTTTTAAATTTGTTTCATATTAATTTTACAAATCTGTTGTATTTATTTACTCATAGTATTTAAGAAATAAATTCATTCATTTTTATTAAAAAATTACAATAAAAATATTGTATTTATATAAATGTTTAATAATAAAATTATATAATAATAAATTAATAAAAATAAACCTTATTGCATTTATTCTTATTATTAAAATATCATTTTCAACTAACAGAAATTAGATAAAAAATATTATATAACAGTTAACATCCTTAATTTAAAATAATAATAATTAATTTGTAAATTAACATCCTTTTAATTTATTACATAAACTTATTGAGAGTTTCATTCTGTTAATGTAAATGTAATTTTTGCAATTGACAGCTTGTTAAAAAAAATTGAAGAGAGCTGTTTTTTGATCCGCATAGGTAACGCCTTATTTTTAAATTTTTACAGAGATTATCAATTAGCGAGATTAGAGAGTTAAAATTGAAGAGATGGAAATTAAAAGGTAAGGGTTTTTTTTCAATTTAAAAACAAAAACAATCAAAAAACTAAAATATTAATATTTAATTGTTGTTTGAACTCAGTCTGATTCGGTTGTCAAGAAGTGTTGTAATTACGTAGAATTAATTTACTCTTGATTTATAGATAAAAGTGCAATATTATTGTGTGTAGGTGTGTATTTTAATAAAATATAAGTAGGAAGTATACGTTTTTTTTTAATTTTAAAGGAAAATTTTTCTACTTTTATTATATTTATTTTTGTAATTTTAATTTAATATCTCAATTTCGAAATTTATACCTATGTTTTAATTTATATAGCAATTTTAAATTATTTAAAAAAAATTATATAATACTAATAAATGTTAGAACTATTAGCAATTTAATTTGTACTTATTTAATATGTGCGTGTTGTACTATAGCATATTTACTATAGTTAAATTCTAAATATTTGTTAATTTTTACCATCATTATTATTGTGATAAATTGTTTAACTTTTAAGGTTGGAGATGATCTATTCTATCAAGGTAAGTTTTTGTTTATTAATTTTTTAATTATTTTCAATATAAACCCATAACTTTATTAAACAATCTGACTTCTATCAAGTTTTTTTTAACAATAGATAAATATTGTATTGATGTAGGCTTATTTAATCAATGTATGATCAATCATAACCACTTATCCGTTTTTTGTTATATCCTTATTGGGAGAATTTTTCAGGTATATTATTTTTTTTTTAATTTTATTATAAAATTAAAATAAAATATATCAAATTTTTATTGTAATTCTTTATTTATAATATTCAATGACCTGAGGCTGACAGCATTTATTGTAAACATATGTTAAAATATATGTTGAACATAATACAATATTCTTAAACCTTTTTATTGATAGTCCTTTATTCAATCTTATTCTTCTTTAAAATCAATTTCGATTTATTTTTAGACATTTATATATAATAGAGACCAAATTTACATAGAAATCAGGGTCAGACCTTCAATACTTCAGAGTTTCAGTAACAAAGATAGATATTTTTAAGTAAAATAAATTTAAAATTTATTAAAATGAAGTAAATTATGTTTTATTTTTTCCTTATTTTTTTTTGTTTTTTTTTACTGTTGAAGGCTAAACAGCCTTACTATATACGTGCATCTCGGCAAAGAGAGAAATATGTTCTTATTAAAATTGATCAAATGAATTCCATTTAATATTTACGTGAAGTAGTACTACACCTTATAACATGTAGAAATGTCTTAGATTTTCAATAGATATTTGTATTTTAGTTCATTTTATTGATATTGTAATAACTTTATATTTGAGTTATATGGTATCTTATATCTATGAGGAGTTTTCTTGGGTTGTATGCGACTTTAACACATCCTTTTTCAACCAAACCACACCGTTTTTTTTTTAAAAGAAGGAACCTTTGATACAAATGTACACTTTGGTTAACGGGATGGGAATATCAAGAGATTTTTGGGATTATAGGGAGGTTATTTGAAATTTTTGGTTTGTGGGGGATGTGGAAATTTGAAAGTATTAATGTTAATAGAAATAAAAGCAGTTCATGTACGGCAACGCAATTTTTAATTAAGAATAATTATATTTCAGAAATTTTCTGCACGTATAAGACCTAGTACTATCTCATGTTTAAATTGCATGTGGAATTCATCAACATCTCACCAGTTCCAAAATGTGCCTATGGTATTGACAGCATTTAAAAAAAAAATACTAACAAAATTTTGAAATACACAACAAATGTAATTAAGTATTTCAAAATTTCTAGTGTTTTATGTAGTCGAATACCTTTAAGAATATATAATAATTTAATTAATAGGTTTTATAGATAAATTGATTATGTAATTTACTAATTAAAAATTTAGTCAATTTGTATGTTATAAAATGTGTAGCAATTAGTTTAACTAATGAGATTTAATAATATTTCGAAATTTTACAAAATTGCAGACATCAGAAAAAGAAAAGGTTATATTCAATAAAATATATTCTAATAAAAATTTCAATATATACTTTTAAAATGTACTTTTTTTATTATGCTATCAAATATTTAATATGAATATTTTGTCTTTATTCAAAATGTGTTAATGCTGACTAAAATATTTTAAATAAAATATTTTATTCAAATTCAAAAAAAAAGTTAATTTACCAATACAGTATGTCTGTACATAAGAAAATGTTTTTGTATCTTTATCTTTTTATCTACCCACTTTCTTCTTCATTTTTTGGTTACTACCAAAAAAAAACATTGATTTACTCACGCCTTTTATTAAAACCTAATGTAAGTCCTTTGAAAAAAAATGATAGATTTTTTTTAACAAGAAAATTTTTACTTATCATCATTTGATAAGTTGCTCCGGAAGCAAAAATCAAGGAAGAATACCAAAAATAAAATTGATGAAACATAGATTTTTTTTATAATTAAATTTTAAAATGGGATCCAATTTTATTTTATGGAATCATGATTTTTTTTCTTAAAATAAAGACTTTTCGTCTTTCTTTGTTGCCTAATAAAGTCTTAGATAAGAATATAAGTCTACAAAGTCTACAAAAAATGTTTCTATTTTTATTTTAAAACAAAAACTCAATTTACAAAAAAATCGAAATCCCTCTAATCTTCCTAATGAAGGCAAAGTATACAAAAAAAAAAAATGTAAATATTCTTCTAGCAATCTTGAGATACTTTTGAACCTATTATTATTAAATCTATAAAGATTGGATGAATTTTGAGGTTGGAAGTTCATTACAAAATAAAATTAAATAATAAGAATATAAAAAAATATTATTCAAAAATTATTAGCATTAGCAAAACATTTGTTTTTAATTTTAAATCTTCACAGATTTAATAGATACAGATATATCTAGAGAAATTATGAGAAAATAAGATTCAAAACCTTATCAAAGCTATAACTTATTTAGTAAAGCCATAATTTATTAATAGGATTACAAGTAATGGATTTTTATTTGCTATTAATTGGAGTCTGAGGCTTTGTATGATTTCAGGATGTTGTTGCAGGAAATGTGTTTTTTTTTTCAAACTAAATGACTGTGGGCAACCTAAACCTGCTTTATGGGTTATTCATATCAAACCATGCAGGTTATATGAGTCATATCGCCAATATTTCAAGTTTGGATTACTCAATTTTTCGAAAATTTACCTAAATACTTCATAGTTTAAGATAATGGGTTGGGTGCGAAACCCCAAATGCAAAATCCCAAATACAAAATTCAAAATCCTAAAATTCCAAAATTCAAAATCCCAAAATCCCAAATAACAAAATCCCAAACCACTATCGTTATTATAATTCGTTTTGTTACCAACTATAAAATTCCTTTTAAATATTTTGTTATATTAATATTTTCAATAATAAAAAACTTCCACTAGTGTGGGCTGCTGCCTCCAACCTCCGCTACACAAATTATTGAAATTCTGATTTTCCAACCAACTCTAAAATTTCTACTAACTCAGAATCTCCCATAAACATATATATAAATATTTTGGAAAAAGCGATAACACTACTTTTAAATTCAACTCTAAAATTCCTCCTAATTCAGAATCTGGATTTTGGGATTTTGTAATTTGGAATTTTAAAATTTGGGATTTTGGAATTTGGGGTTTTTATTTAATTTGGGATTTTTTCATTTGGAATTTTTTTTTCCGGGATTTCGTGGCGCTCTCAAAATAATTTGGTATAACTTTACCTGAGTATTATAACGCCGCCCTTTCCAACCAAATCAGATTTTTCAGATATAACGAAATCAAAATCTCTAATAAATAATGTATCCAACAGATTCAAATTTTTGAGGAATACTGGAAATCAAAAATAAAAATTATTTAATTCCAAGAAATTACATGAAAAAGAATCCATACTTCAAAATATAACACAATTTTTAGATCAAGCTTTATCTTTTGTTTATATTATGTTTTCCCAAGGTAAAGGCGGTTAATCAGAACCAAATATTAATCAAGAATTGGATGTAGATAAAAATAAAAGATTCATGCGGTATTGTAAATGTAGGGCAAAATTAAAAATGTTTTTATTTTATATTGATTTTTTAATATCATTTATAAAATAAAAATGTTAATTTAATCCAGAAACCTAAAAAAAATATTCATTAAATTTTTTTTAAACTGAATTAATAAAGAAATTTATTTGTATAGTATGTATTATTAAATAATAATAAAAATAAAATACATTTATACTTTAGATACCCAAGCAGAAATTTTGGTCAGCGTTACTGAAATGTTACCAAAATTGAGTCATGTGTTGGTTTAGTATTTGCGTACTTAAAGGCTTTGATTCCGATATTTCTTATAATTGGCACGTATCAGTTACCAAGTGGGGATATTAGATTGAGTAGGTAATTTGTAGTTTTTATAACTAAGATTGTAACTGTTTAGTGACTAAAATTGGGAAGTTTATTTATCAGTTACAGAAACGTCTATTTTTTCGTAACGCTAACTACACATTTTGGTTTGGGTGTGTATTAAATTGTTCGTATTTAAACAAATACATGTAAAATATTTATATTTCTTCTTGCTGAATTATGTGTATACATATACTTCTAAATAAATTATTGAACGTTTATATAGAAAGATATTTTATTAACGTTATACGAACTATATTTTTGAATTTATATTACACAAATAAAATGTTACCTATATGAAATCATTTATAAAAATATGGAACTTAATTTTTGTTTTTCTTGATACAAAAGGCTCAAAAAATAAAACGAACACCATTTTTATTATGAAATGTTATATTCTACTAAGCAAAAAAATTATGCGCTTCAAAAATATGCTATTTTTAACAATATAAAATGATTTTTTAAAAAGAATAAAGATATTAAAATTCTTTTTAAAATTTTTAAATCGTGTTTAATAAGTACCTTATATTATAAAAAACAATAATATAGGGTTTTAAGCTAAAATTTAGAAATATATTAGCAACATAAATGCTTTTAAAATTTTATTTCAATTAGTTCATCAAGATGGATACCATAATTTTTCATAAAAAATGGCGCTAATTTTATTTTAACTTTATTGTTTGTTGTGACCGACTGTGGCTCCCTGTTTCCACACTGGCACAAAATTAAGTATCCGTTTTCCAAAAATGTAACCGAATACACACACTGCCCTTAATATGACTGTATGTGCACAAATTTCTTAAAAAAATGTTACTCTAAATACAATAATTCGTATTTTTTAATTTTACTGTAACAATAATTATTTTATAATGTGTATGTATTTACACATTGTAAGTAAAATGACTTTATCTACACAAATGTTTATAAAAATGTATCACTAAGTACACAAAATGTTACTGCAAATACATAAATTCGTATTTTATAACTTTACTGTAACAATAATTAGTTTATAATGTGTATGTATTTACACATTGTAAGTAAAATTACTTTATCTACACAAATGACCATATTGTGTGTTTAATTAGGCGGTTGCATTACGGTTACATTTAGTAGTATCCACTCAGTTATCATAACTAAAAAGGTTTCCTTTTGGTCGCATTAAAGTTTAAAAAAATCTTAACATCACATATATCAGTCACAAAGACGATATTGTGTGTTTAATTAGGCGGTTGCGTTACGGTTACATTTAGTAGTATCAATTAAGTTATCGTAACTAAAAAGGTTACCTTTTGGTAACAATTAAGTCACAAAAGTTACGGAATTGACACCATAAAGTCAAATTGTATTTATAAGTAACTATGTAGTAAAATAAGAGTCATAGTGCTAGTTCAATGTCACAAAAACTTTATTTACTTAAAAATCAGGAAATTTAACTACTTTGTGTTTCAACTTCTAATTTTGTAACTATAATAGACACAAATTTCTACTTGGGTACACGATGGAACTGGAGGAAAGTTACTAGACATATAATATTCTTACAATTAGAATTGATCTTAATGAATTCCACGTACAATTAATATATGTGATGGTACTAGGGATTATAACATGTAGAAATGTCTTAGATTTCAATAGATACATTTATAGATAGTATTATTTATATTTATATATTGCATTAATTTTGTATTTGATTTATACGATATTTCTGTATCTGTGGTTATATTATTCAATTAAATTATTTGTTTATATTATTATGTTAATTTATTTTTTAGTTAGGAAAAAAACCAAGGGTTTTTTTAAAAATGCTCATTTTCAAAATTATATGTATTGTGTTTCACAATATTAAAATTTAGATATTTCATCAAATAATTATTAACTATGAGTTAAATCAATGTGTAAAATTTAATCCCAATGTACTCAATAAAACTTGTTAACAAATGTCGAGTTAACTTTTAATTTTAGAAAGTTATGAACTCGTGACTTAGACAGTAATTTTTAAAAATGGGAATTTTTTAAGTCATAATAGCCCTTCAATGGGGCTGGTTCCGAAATTTTTACTAAGTAAACTCTTACTTGATTCTTGAGGTTCTAACTCTATCTACCACCGCTAAAAATTTTCAGATTCCAGGAATTAAATTGTGTTTTCCACCAAAATTTTAAACAGGGGACATGACAACTACATTTTCCTAAACGACTTCTACTAATATCTGAATACCCAACTTCTCCCAAAATTGCAAGTTTTTAGCTTAAGCTGTTCAGAATTTATGTCTGGCTAAAATTTTTTCAAATATTGTGTTTTGGATAAATGTAAATTTTAGTACCCTATGGCAACCCAACCAGTATTTGCTTTTTAAAATTTTATAAAGCTTATAAAAGCAGCTGTATTTCGATGTTTGGAGATTGAAAATTCACCTTATTTTTTAAATATAGGGTCTTTTTCGATTTTAAGGGGCGGGAGCTCCATAAAGGGTGGAGCTACAGAAAAAAATTCTTCCACGAAATTATTTTTTTTTGAAATACCTATTCGTAGTTAAAAATTCTTTTTTTTATTTCAAACGGGTTAAAAGTTTTTGTAAACATACGGACGGACGGATACACAGAGTGAAACTACATAGGCACATTTTTTTCAAAATTTTGGAAAATGTGCAAAAAAAAACTATGCTTTTGAAAAAGAACTGAACCTCTATTAAAAAAATAGAGGAATTAATAGAATTAATAGATTTCCTATGACCACCTCTCTAACCATTCAACCATGTTAATCATTAACCATTACATGTCATTTACAAAATGTTAATTTTTAAAAAGGCACGTAAAGAAGGAATCTTGTTTTTTACATTTTATATATTGTACAGAATCTTGTATTTTATATAATAGATAAATAAATTATTTAAAATTGGTTATGCCTTTAATTTACCTTTTTAAATGGTATTCGAACCCGTATTTCTTGAATGATAGATCTGGTCTCTAACCACTGCACCATCCAGACGTTTGTTAAATATATAATACCATTTATTTGTTTTATAAAAATACCTTTTCTTTCATTTTAATATAAAAAATAAGTAATTATTAATAGATAATAAGCATTATAATATTTAATTTCATACAAATCAATTGAACTTCGTCGCCAGGCAAAAATTACCATTATTTCTAGGAGACATTTAATAAAATACTAAATAATGTTTTTAAAAATTATTTATTAATTTTATTAATGAATCTGATTAACTTAAAGTGTTATCTCTTTAATGATAATTAATGATAATCTAACGATCCAACATTATTATCTTAGATGCAACAGACCATTTAAGTGTCAATATTGTAGGCATGTTGCCAATTACGACAATCAACATGTTAATTTATGAAATATGTGTGAAATGTTAATAAAATAATCAAATATTCAAAATTCATAAAACTATTTTTGTTTGTGTGTTTTTACTAAGTCTCCACTGATTGTAAAAATTTGAATTGAATTGAAGTTTATCGCCTTAAGTTTAATAAAACCAACTGTGTCAAAGTTATTAGAAATCAAAAAAAAAAAGAAAACAATAATTTTTATCAAATATTTTTTATTTTTAGAAAATAATTCTAACATTTTTGTCCAATATCACCCTTATTTTGTATTTACTTAACACTTTATATTTGTTAATTATATTTATATTTATTTTAGAAATTTAAAATTTTTAGTTTTCATAAGTTATATAAACTAATTCGGAAATTAAGTAAATTATTATTTAGGTGTATCCAGTAATTGAAGGTAAGACTTTCATTCTATCGTATTGATATTGAATAACTAAAAAAAATGTTTAAAAATGAAAGTTTTTATATATTTATTCTCATCTGTTACTGCATAATTATACAGCATCAGAAATTACCTTCGGCTACTAAGGCCATTTTAAGAAATCGTATTTATTTATTTGAATATTACGTATTACACTGAATTCCGCAATATTGGTAAAGCCCTCGGCTGCCAGGACCATTTCGTGTTAATTCTAATTTATCTAACAAATTTTATATGGTGCCGTGATATAACGCCATATGCGATAAAGCCATAATGGCATTATGACTCAATCGATTGAGTCATAAAGCCATAATCGCGAAATTCTTTAATATGGCTTTAAAACACACTCGAGTGAGTCATAAAGCCATATTGTGTTTAAAAAATTTTGAGTCATAACACCATATAATTAAAATTGAATGATTGAGTTAAAATTGTTGTATATTACAAAATTTTACAGCTATCATTATTATATTATTTGTTGAAAAGAAGTAATGTTCGTGACATTTTTGATGAAACATATAAGCAATTTAGAGCGATATAAGCAAATGCGAAGACATCTTTATAAAATTGAAAGCAAAATTTTCCCAAAAAAACCAACAAATTTTACAGAAGTAAAGAAAATTTTCGAAAAAGAGGAAATTATAAAAACATTTAGTATGAGCAGATATGGAGAAAAAGAAAAATTTTACAAGCACACTATTATAGAGGAATATTATGCGTACACCATTTTTATGTCACCTACAATATCTAGTGTTATATACAATCAACCACGGAACTATCTAATAAATGGTACATTTGCAGTTACACCCTGTTCTAATACTTTTAAGCAATTACTCATAATACATATAGCTTACGCTAAATATGTACAAGGTGAATATTAGGGTATATGGTAGGCACGTATTGGCCGCCGCGCGCGCATGTTCGCGGATAGCTGGGCAGACCTCGACGAAATCAGAGTTCTACGCCTTCTACAGAATATGTACACATATTATATATACGTTATGCCGATTGGGAGGAATTTTAGAGTTGGATTCAAAATCAGGGTATTTGCTTTTTCCAGAATATTTATATATGTAATAAGTAATTCTGAATTAGGAGAGATCTTATAATCGGTTACAAAATCAATGACACTGGCTACGCATAGAAGGTATATTTGTCACCAAATTATAAATTTCGAAATAATAATATTTCTATTGTTTTTTCTAAAAAAAAAATTCTTCGAAGTGAGTCATAACACCATTATGGCTTTATGACTTATTCGAGTGTGATTTAAAGCCATATTAAAAAATTTCGCGATTATGGTTTTATGAGACACACAAAAGAGTCATAAAGCCATTAAGGCTTTATAACATATGGCGTTATATCACGGCACCATTTTATATTGGAAAATTTAAAGTAACAGTTCAAAATTAAAGTGATATAAATAATTGCATATTTATAGGATCTGTATGTGTTTTTTTCCAAATGTTTTTAACTATTCGATGAAGAGTTTATCAAACTTGTAATGTCTTTTCAAATTATCATATTTTACACATTTTTAATGAAAACTTTCTTTTGAGAACTTTTTATACTCAATTTTATACAAAGTATTATAATTCTAAATTGAAGTCAATAGATTTCTAATCGGAGTCATAAGAATCCTTTACTTAGACATTGATGTTTTTTAAATTATTACAAAGACGTTTTTAAATGACAACTGCTGGTGTGTTTTACGATAAATCTGAAACATTTTATGGGGACGTGTTAGAAGCCTAATAGTCATTGAAATTTCTGAATCACTTCAATAAGTCAGAACTCTCTTGGGACCATTGAAATAGAAAAAAATGTTGCAAAGACAAATCAATATTTGCTATTTAGACATACTATGAGAGCTGGTGATTTTGAAATATTTTGGTACTTAAATAAACAAACGAGTAGCAGTACCGATACAATCTTTTATAATTTGATTCGAATTAAGAAATTCTTAAAAATAAATGAAACTAAACTATATATAAAAGGGATTTCAGTACTTTAAAAATAAAAATCTATTTATACGAAAATTTATATTGAATCGTATATCAAATTACTACCAATTCTATTTTAAATAAAATTAAAACTAATTATAAAACTAAATTTATCAAAAAATTATGCTATAACATTCTATTGGCAATTCTCTTAAATTACCTATGTGAAATTCAAAAAATTGTAAACCTCTAAATTCTATAGATGTGGTTTTTAAATTTCTTTTCATAAAATTAATAAATTTCAGAAATTTTCTTGAATACATGCAGATTATATCTATCATATATTGTGTTCTAAAATTCAATCAATTAACTGACAAAATATTTGGAATCATTTACAAAAAATTAATTTCGTCAGATTCACTCTATTAGAACCGAAACCAATAAAGGGAAAAGAGAAATTCAAGAAATTTGTAAGGAAATTAGAATTTCAATACATTAATTTAAATAAGAAATTGTGAAGCATGATACTGGTATATGTAAATACTCGTATGTACTATAGTATATAAAACCATAAATTTAATGTGTACAATGGATTCAATAGAAGATTGTAACAAAAGAGATGATTACTAAGCATATAAGTTATTGACTTTTTCAGGAAGAATATGTGTTATAAATATAATGTTTTATAGATTTTCAAATTCAGCAAGAAATTTATTTGTTTATTTTAATATTTTGAATGCTCTATAATGAATGAGAAAAGTATTGTAATCAAAAGTTATAAGATTTTCAACACCAAATTTGTTCATTCAAATTTCAAAAATAAACCCTAAAAGAATGAAATAAAGTTATTGTAAATAGACTTCAATATTTAAGTGACACTCTTATTACAACTTTATGTTGCAAAATTGGTTGGGTAGGTTGGGTATCCTTTACCTTTTTTTTTCCATATAATTGTATATTTATAAAACATGAGCGGTCCGTAATGGCTTTTCAAAAATCCCGCTTTTTTTAAATTTTACATTATGTAGTGAATTAAATACGAGTACACTTTAAATTGACTAAGAAAGTTATTCTTTTTTTAAATTTTGTAGATAAATTAAATTTTTATAACAGCTGAGCTCTATTGTACCAACACTTAATCATTTATCAAATTTAAATAGTAATTTTTTGAAATGTGAGTAACTTTTACTAATCATAATTTTTTATATTCACCTTTAAATATTCAAAACAAATACACTAGATTTATTATGAATATTTCATTACAAAAGTTAAAGGAATTTTCAGATTTCAAAAACAACAAAAGAATGAGCAAAGTTTGTCCTAAAGTTAATAAAATGTATACAATTTCAGATAAATATAGTAAATAATATTCTCGGAAATAACTCAAATAATCTTTAGCCAGTAAAATAATAAAAACTTCAAAAATGAAATATACTTTCATTTCATATTCATTATCTTTATCTATAAGATATATTCTATATACAAATAATGTAAGAAATTTTATTAACAATTAAAAGTTCAAAGTTTTATAAAAAAAAGGAAATGAAGAATCACAAACAATTTATACTAACTTAATTTTATTTTGAATTTTGGCATAAAATACCAGATGTAATTCATTTTAACCCTGATGCCTCCCAACTAAAATAAATTTAAGAAATAAAACATAAAACAACATAATTTGTAAAGATTTAAATTTATAAAGCGAATGAGATTATTTGAATTTTTTTATTACAAAATAAATGTTTCTATTTTAATCATTCTCAATAAACTCAAATTTGAGCTCAAAATGGGTTATACATTTCTGGGACTTACTTTTATTGTTAGAATTACTTTTTTTTGAATTAATATCTAGCAAAATTTTTTACAAATTACAGTTTCTTGAAATCATTGAAAATTATACTCTTTTCTTTGGGTTGGGTCTGAAATCGCGGTTTACTAAATTTCGTTTTCACGAAATCTCATTTTAGAATATCTCGTTTAGAAAGTCTCATTTTTAGAAAATCTCGTTTTAAAAAATCTTGTTTTTAGAAAATTCCTTTTTTTATATTCTGGAAAAAGATGATAATTCTGGTTTTGTATCCCAACATTAAAAAAGAGATTTTCTTAAAAAGCGAGATTTTTCAATTAAAAACGAGATTTTCTAAAACAAAATTTTCTAAAAACGAGATTTAAAAAAAAAAGATTTACTAAAACGAGATTATGGAACGCTCCCCTTTTCTTTACTATTAAGAAATTTAATATTTTTTCTTTAAATTCTGTCCCAATTTAAAATTACAGTAAAAGCATCAACTAATGTGTTATTCTTAAATAATCAACTAAATTTGATAGGGGGAGGGAGGGAAGGGATAGTCGAACCAACTTTATTTTATTTTTTAAAAATTTTTTTTTGGAAATAAGATTAAAATGCTAATTCGACTTTATTTTCTTTTTTTTTGGGTAATAAAGCGCTTCTACTTTATTTCGTTCGACTTTCGTTCGACCCCTTCGATTTTTTAAAGTTTCCTTTACGTATCCAAATTTATTTATTGTTTTTTAATTAACTTTAAACTTTAATGTCGTCGTTTCATTTTGTTTTTAGATAAAATTTGGCTTTCATGATTGTATTTCTCATTATTAGAAGATTAATTACTGTGAAACTTTGACTTTCACCCACTCTTTATAAATGATTCTTTATTTCGTATTATAAATAATACAAAGGTACCTTTTATGGTAGTTTATGAATTGCTTACAACTTTTCTACTGTCCTTAAATGTCCATATTTTTTGAACTGATAACTGCTAATAAATTTTTTTATAAATTTCCTTTTAAAGAAAAGTTTAAAATTAAAAAAAGAATTATTTCATAAAACTCTTTATAAGTTTTTCTTTATTATTTTTGAAATGTTGTTTTGTTTATTTAGCTGACATTTGATTGAGTAATCACTATTATTTGCATAATTATGATAAAAAATAGGAAGTAAAAGTTTTTAGAAATTTATATAGGTATACATGTTTATTTATATGTATATATATATATTTATGCTGCTAAAATAAAAGTTGTAAAATTTATATTGTGTCGATTGGAAAAGTGTGTCAGAGGTTTGAAAGACTAATATTCAAATTTTAAAACAATTATTTTTTATTACTATGGATAGCTACTTGATCCAAATTTACTTTTAAAGAACTTAAAGAAAGAACTTCCTTAGGGTTGGTGACTAAATCTGCAAACCGAAATCCAGCAATAAAAATCTATAAATTCAAAATTCAAATTGTGACAAGATTCAAAACTATATTAAAATTTCGATTCATTCTGCTAGCTCTTGTGGATTTTTTAGTTTTTTTGGCAAAAGTCATTATGGATTTTGTTGTTTGTGGATTAAGTCACTAACCCCTTCCCTTATTCACTTTTTTTTTTTAAATTTAATAAAATAATAACGAAGTTATTAGACATTCTTCTTCTTATCCAAATTATCATAGACTAAAAACATAGTGTTTTTTTATAAGTTATTTAAATCTTATGTAAAAATTAAAGTTTTGAGTTTCAAAATCAAAAATTAATTCAACAATTCATAACTACATATTAAGTAATATAAACAAAAAAGGTTTCAAGATAAATTTATAATACTTATATTATTCCACAGATCTTTTGAAATAATTAGTTAATTTTTGTTAAATTTTTTATGAAACTTTTTATTTAATTGAAATTTCACCGGTGGCGTAGTGGTTAGAACGTCGGACGCCTTTTCAGCGAAGGATCTCAGGTCAAACCCAGGTCAGATAATATCTAATAAAATAATATAATTTATATTCATAAGTGTATCTTATGCTATAAATTAATTCACAAAAAAATGAAATCTGGCGTAATATTATCTAAAGTGTCTGAGATTCACCACTATACCACGTTACAATTTATCAGTACGAAAAGGCTTAATCACTCACTTATCACATTTCATATGGTAGGGTATTGTCCTTTAATTGTACTATTGTAATAAATAAGTAAATATTTAATTAAACTTATAAAATTTTAAAATTTAATTTAATTAATTATTTACCTTTACAAATAATTCTTTATTTAAAACTAAAATTTATCCAGACGTAAGATAACAGATAATGTCTGGTAATCAAAGCCTGTAAAATTTTTTTTTGAAATAATTTTTTTAAAACTAATACTTATTTTATTTAAAAACTTATAATTTATAAATATATAAATTTATTATATATAAATTTATACACTTAACTTATATGAAATGATTTTCTTGAAATAATTTTTATTTTAAATTTAAATTAATTTAATCACTTATCAATTTGTTCAAATTATTTATTCACAAAAAACAATCTTCACTTCCTAATTATTTTTATTTAAATTTTTTATTTTTATTATTTTATGTATTTTTTTACTATAAAATTTTTACATAATATTTATTTTTTTTATGTTTAACTTTCCACTTATTCTTTATTTTTAAATTTTTCACAATAATAATTTTTTATTAATATTTTATAGTTTTTAATAAAAATTTATAAATTTAATTTTTTTTATTTAACACATAAAATCAAAATTTTCTACAAAACTCCCTCTTCTATTTAAAAAACATTAAATTTTATCAATTTAAAACCAATAAAAAACTTTTAAAAAATAAGTACTTTTATTTCCCGTCTCGTTTTCATTTTGGGATTTTTTTCCCGATTTATTTTAAGTTGTTTACCGTTATAAACCCAAATACTAACTAACAGATCATTAAATTAAATTTTCCTTTTCTATATTCATATTTGTTTTTAACTTTTCCTGAATTTTTTTTCACTTTATTTTGGTTTCTCTTTTAATAATATGTGTATGTGTATCAGCTGTTATTAATGACTGCTATTAAAAAATATGTACCTGTAGTGGAATAAGAAATTGATTAGTAGTAGTGTTTGTAACTAAGATAAATAGATGTATAAATATAGTTTGTATTCAAAAGCCGGCAACACATGTATCAAATCAATTTAATAATATAAACAAACAAACAGAAAAGCTTAAAAGCTCATGAGCAAATGTAAACAAATAAACAAAATAAAAACATGATTACTTTTAATTCTAATATTTACTTGTAACAACAGACAGTTGTTACACAAAGTTTCGATAACCAGAAAAAGCTTTTTAAAATTAAGAGATAAATAATCTGTCGACTTTTTAAAACTTTAAGAGTAAATGAAAAGTGCATTTACAAATTATTAATAACATTTTTGAATTATAGAAAGCTTTCAATAGTTTATTATCTAAATGGAATTCAAATTACAAAAGTACTGAAAACTTGATTACTTGTTATTTACAACATAAATGTATTGAATTTCAATAAACCTTTTCTTAAAGTTTAATGAGCTTATTTAATTGTTTAAGTTTTGTAGAAAAAATAGTGATGGTGAAAATGTTTAATAAAAGAAAATATCAATGAAGGTTTTTTTAAAAAAAAATTAATACTAATACATTACAATTTTAGAGTCATAAGAAATCTATAAATTTGTTAATGTTAAAAAATGTTCATAAAAAAGAAGAATGATACGATTGTAAGGATTTAATACAATAGAAGAAAAGGTTAAAGTTGCTCGATGAAAAAGAAGTACATATAAGTTTTTGTGTCCTAATGAAAATTGTTCCACTTTATCGGAAACACTTAAAGCCGAAAATTTTTTTGTGAGCTCGTGTTTGTTTGTGTGTTTGTATAAATTTTAACCGATTTTCATGAAATTTTGTTATGAATGCTTTCTTCATTGTAGTACTGTTAAATTGGTTTATGACCAAATCGAACCAAGGGATTAGTAGGCTCCTATACCAAATTTTTCCAGAAATCTCGAGTTCTAATCTTCAGAATAAATTCAAATTTGGTACACACACTATTGGAAAGTACCAATGAAGAGTACTTTTCATAAATTGATTTTAGTATCATGGGTTCTAGAGATTTTAGGAGTTTCGAAAAGGTCAAATTCTAATAATTAATCAAAGTCTCAGCCAATTTTATTGAAATTGGGTATAAATGGTTTTCTTAAACCAAATTGGATCGCGGGATTGAGGCATCTCCCAGATAAAATAACCCCACTTTACAAAAAATATTAACAGACTTTCAAATATGAACCACATTTTGAAAGAATAAAGCTTTACAATCCATCTTTGATTTATTTCTATTCCCAATATCTCCCTCAAAAACCCCGAAATAATTCGAAAGCTATAGAATTGTTAGAAAAATAAAGGTTATTTTAAATGCATAAATTAAGGCTCATATTGTATCCAAAAAAATTAATTTAGTTGCATCACTATATAAAATAATTATTTTTAACTGGACTGAATGCCACTAACTCTGGTCCTTTAAAGAATAACGAATCACTTTGTATATCGCATACATAATGTTTTATTTATTTTTTCACTTGGGCTACAAATTTACAATTGGAAATCGTATTAATACGGCATTAGTACAGAAAAATGACGATATTCTTCCATAATTAAATAATGTTGTACTTTTAACTTTCAATGTTTTAATATGTTGTAGAATATGCAATTTTTTAAGACATACATACATTATACATATATGTATTAATAAACATATTATGTATAAAATTTGTTTAATTTTATAATTTAACTTGATGAAAATTTTCAACCATTATTTTATTACCAAAATATGTAATTTTTTTAAATACTTGTTATAAATAATATGTAAATAAAAAGAAAATCCTCTTATTTATATACACATATAAAAATATTTATTTTCGTCCTTCACTTTTTTATTACCATCCTTAATTTTTAAAAGCATTTTTTTAGAGTTTGAACAAATTTATTTTACAATATTTTTATACTAATGAGTAATGACACAATCCTTTATCGTACGTACATATAAATTTGTGTCATGTTCCTTAAAAATTTAGCTTTATTTTGGGGTTTTGTAAAATAATTTTGTGGATTTGGGTTTGTTTTGTTATTTTTTATAAAAAATAATTATATGTATGTATGGTAAAAGGATATTATATTTCAAAAATTATATATTTTACAAGATATGTTATCATTTTACATTTTGTAAATTTAGTTTATATTCCAACTTAAAATAAAATAAATGCTATTTAATTAATATTTAAAAATTATAAAAATATGATTTAAATAGTTTGACTAATTATATCGATATTTGAATTTATTAGTTAAATATTCATGAAATCCAAATCTTTATTAACATATCTACCAATTGATACTTAATTAGGATTTAAAACTATTCAATTTAGGAAATTATTGAGCTGAAACATTTTAAATATCTAGATTTAAGTATGTATATTAAATTATTAAAATATTTAGCAACTATGATTAATACATTTTATCAAACGGCTCTAGAGTCGGAGCTGGTTGACTTATTAAAACTGGACATAGACTATGTAATCAGCCAGGTTTTCACATGAATCCTGATGAAAACCACTGATCCTGGTAATAGCTGAAACCTGTTGACTTATTAAAACTTAGCATAGCCTATGTCTGCCCCTAGGCTCTCAGAATTATTCTGTAAAATTTATTGACAATTGGACCAGTGGTTTTCACGTGAATTCTGGTGAATTTACAAATTTTCTCTTTTATATATTAAAAAAGGTTTTAGGGGTGGTGGGCGATATTTAAAAAACTTTTATACCTAAAACCTTCGGAAATGTGCACTTAACAGCTTCTTAATGCTTCTTAGCGATCGAATGAATTAATAAAATTTAAAACTAAGTTACTAACATAAAATATTTCCTTTTTAGCACATTTTCATAAAAATTTTGTAAATCCGTATGTAAAATCCGTAAACTTTTACACCGTTTGAAGTAGAGTAAAGAAATTTTTAAAAGGCAAATGTTAAGGGTTGCCATACGGTACTAAAATTTACCATTATAAAAAACTGAATTTTGTATGTGGGCAAAATTTTTGGCCACACATTTCTTCTGAACGGCTTTAACTAGAAACTTAAACTTTTGGGAGATATTAGATTGATTAAAATTAGTATGAGTAATTTAAGAAAATTGTATTTTCACTGTTTACGATCTGTAAGGCGTGAATAGTGAAAATTTAATATTTTTAAATACCTGAAACTTGAAAACCTGTTCACATTTTTGGCAAGTAAACAAAAATAAAAGAAAAAAATTTTATATAAATTTTTTTACCCAAAACACAATATGAAATATTGTGTAGTTTCGGAAATTTGCATTTTTAAACTTTGTTTTTTTTTTCACTTCATTTGTGATTTTTAACATTCAAGTTTTTGATTAATGAAAGAATTAAATGCAGATTATTTACTTTTTTTTTAACAGCTCTTCCATTACGTTCCATGCTTAAGCTATTGTAGAAGATTTCGAATTTATAAAAAAATTGGTACACAAAACAAAAAATGTAGTAATTTTTATAATATGTCATAGATTTTTTTTATTTTATTTATTTTTATACTTGTAAATGGTTTTGTAAATATTGTTTCCCATATTATGAATGGAAAAAATTACATTAAAATATTGTAGATGTTAAAATTTTTTATTTAATCATAAAAATTGCAAAATAATTTGATTGGATCTCAGACATTCAATAGTTCAGAAAACAAATATCCAAAAGCGCTGTATTAAAGTTCAAAAAATTAGGAAATTGTTCCGGAAAAGAAATTATACATAAGCATTTGTGGAGGAAAATTCAGGACTTGTGTCTAATTTATTTTTCGAACACTGTCTTTAGTTTTTTTGAACTTGAATTCTGATCTCGGAATTTTTTAAATATTTTCATAATTTTTTTTAAGTTTGGGGATTGTTAAGCGTTTTATGTATCCGCATAGGATTAAATGACTATAACTCAAAGATAGATAGAATTGCCAGCTTTCACAAAATATATATGTAATGTTGCATATTATCCTTTAAGGACGAAAAGGTTTTTTAAAAGTATTCTTAGTGTTTTCGTCTTTTTTTATATAAAAAAACTATTATATCTGGGGATCTGTTAGGTATATAACAAAGTATTGGTATCTCAAATTCTAATTCTATATGTATAGGGTATATGATACGCTTCCTTTCTGTTTGTTAGAGTTCCTTCGTAAAAGACTTTTTCTCTTTACATTTTTTTTTTCCAAATGACACAATATGGGTGTAATTGCTTTTACATTTTAAAATTTCTAAAGAATTATTGGAAGGAATTGGTACAAAAGAGTTTTTTGAATGTTTTTGCAAAATTTTTTTCTAAAGAATTTGCAAATTATGGAAAAATACAAAACCCCAGCAATATAATCAATCATTGTTAATTTGTTACTTGATGTTAATTATTAATTAGAAAATTTAAAATACATAATTATTATGCGAACGTATGAGAATTTTTCATTTAAAGAATGATATTTATAGAATCAAGATCTGTGTTATTTCTTGTTATCAATCTTTGTTCACTTATTCAATGATTTTGATATCAAATCAAAGGCATAACGATAATATCAATAAATCAATTAAAATTTTATAAATTTCTGTTTGAGTTTTATATAATGATGAATGATTATTCATGTCTTGCACACTTATATTGCTTAAAATAAGAGTTAATAATAATTTTAACGTGGAATCAATTTTGATATTGCAAAAATCTTTACAACTTTTCTTACAGGCATTTTCGAAAAACAGCGTGTTATAATTACCTGGGTCATAATCCCCTTGGAGATTATGTCTCCCTAATAAAGGATTATAATCCGCAAGCTTAAAATGTGCATAATATACCACTAGCGTTGGAGCACAATAAAATAAACTTTTCAAAATAATTTCGCCTAAAAGTAGTCAATTTTTGTTTAAGAAAACCTAATACAATTTTTAGTATGACTTCTTAAGTTAGAAAGAAAGTGCATAAGAATTTGTACTAATATAAACAAAAAGCCCGACTCCGATTACAAACATTTCTACTCAAACAAATATTTGTATAAGGCATCAAACATACACAGAATTGACGGTTTTATTATAAAACTTGTCAGAAAACACTATGAGAGAGCACAAAACACTCCAGAAAATGGTCTTATATCACATATATACTACCACAATGAGGAGTACATAAGAAAAACCTTGCTCACGGGTTTTATAAACCCTGAGCATTTAATTTTTCTTGATAAAAATGGTTATATCCAAAACCAAGATCATGTCCCCATACTATACCACTATAGTAGACGGGCCACACGCAAGGCAATAGAGTATAACCCGGGCAATATTAATGGAGAAAGTTTGATATACGACATGTCTATTACTAATAAAGATAAAAAAATTAAAAAAGAATATTGGTGGTTGGTTAACTCATAATTATCATAATTAAGTATTATAATTACAAATTAGGTTTAGTTTAGGCTTAGTATAGTTTTAAGATAGATTAAGTAGAATAAGGAATTGGTTAGGTTGTTTTTTAATAATAAGTAAGATTTAATATTGATTTTTTTTTCGCCATAATTTTTTACAATACTTCATAAAAAAATGGAATAAATAGAGTTTTTACTCTAACTAATAAGAAAATTAAAATAAAAATTAGAAAATAAATTAACGTAAAAATTAAATATTAATTTAAATGTTAATAATTTGTTAATAATTACTAATAAGTCAATTTTTTATAAACTTTTTATAGGCTAAGTTAAAATAAGAATGTAATAAAGGCAATAATAAAAGTTTAATACAAAAAAAAAAAATTTAGTATGACTTCTTTGCTAGTTTTGTATAGTTTGGGTTTAATTTTAAAATTCAGTAAAAATATATGGAGTCAATTAAGACTTTAATACTTTTTTGAATTTGAAATATTAAATGTGTTATGAATTTTCATATTAATATTTATGTATCTTATGAATTTTTATCTTGCAATTATATAAAAGCTTTAAAAATCTTATTTTTAGATAAAATTGTACTATATAGAATTGGTAACCAATTTATTGGTATAGTATAATGTGTTACCATAATTTTTGAGAAGATAATGTGTTTCTAATAAATATTGATAGGTTCACAAAAAAGTAGAAACTTTTATTAAAAATGGGGTAAAATAATCGTACATATAAATTATATTGAATTAAGGTTAAAGGAGACTCTGTATTTTTTACAAATTAGCTTAAAAATTTCGATTCCGGTAGCATTTTTTATAAATCGAAGATAATTAATGAGAAGAAAATTATATATATATATATATTTATATATATATATATAAAAGAGGAAGAGTGTAGTACTGTGTCAACTCTGGGATACCCGTATAACCGTAACATATACATTATATCATCCGATTTCAAAATTTGAAACATACAGCTTTATTAAGTATATTCATATAATAGAAGGAGTTGTATGGCAGCTACTCGAACCCTCTGCAGTAGACAAACCAAATTTTTGTGCCATTACACTGAACTATTTTTGGCAAAATTTCAGACACCCAGCTTCATGCATAGCTAAATCGACGGACATGCATAGCTAAATCGATTTATTTTTCGATTCTGATCCGATCCATACACTTGATTATATATCTACCCCCGGAATTTTGAAACATCTCCTGTGCTGAAACCTTTTGAAGTCTTCAAAAGAATAAATAGTATTTAATAGTATTATTTGTATTATATAACAAAAAAAACTATATGATTATTAATTATTGAAATAAATTAAATTTTAAGTTATAAAAAACAATTCAACCTTTTAAGGCTACAAAAAATATATAGAAAGAGTAAATAAAAATTCTGAAATTTTTTTAAAAAATTAAATTTATTATATAAATTTTTTACATAATTAAATACATAAATTTACTATTATTTATAATTGTTATATTATTTTTTAAACATTTTTTAAAATTTTATAAAACTGTTATACTAATTAAATTTTACTCTATTTTTCAGCCAGATGATTCATTACATCAAAAGTGTCCAAATACAAACAAGAACACATTCAACCAAAGGTTTCTGAAACATTTATCACACCCTAACACAAGGCGTCCTAGTAAATTACCATCATTGAATTAGAAATGTCAGCTAAAAAAAAAATTATTCAGTACATAAACAAAATGATTTATTTTTAAATATTTTTATAAATTGGAAAATAATAAAATAAAAATTAATAAAAAAAAACAAACAAAAATTGTGTATTTTATTATTAGTAAATTTTTATTAAGATTTTCATTTTCAAGGCTAGCAGATATAGAAAATTACAGAAAGTAAAATTATAATAAATAAAAAAAAGTCTCGGATAAATTGTAAGAAACAATTTTTCGGATAAATTACTCAAAAATCAATTTTAATTCGCTCTGAAATAAATTAAAAATAAAATGTCTCAGCTAAATTCATAAAAAAAATAAAATTAAAAAAATGTATGTACTAAAAATCTCACCGCTAGAAGGCAGTAAAACCAAGTAAAGGTAAAAGAATATTTATCAGTTTCGCCTGAAAACATGCAATTGAAAAAACAAGAATTAAAATAAAATAATATTCCAGGGTGCTTAGTATCAAATTATAAAAGATTTACTATTTTTATTTAAAAAGAAGAATTAAAGATTTATAATCTATTTAACTCAAAAACTATTTGGATATATTTTCTAAGACGGAATTATATTAATTTTATTAATTGCTGTCGTCATAAAATATAATGAATTTAAAAATGAAATTATAATATTGTAATTAGAAAATTCTAAATTAAAACATTGTATGTAAATATGTAAAATATAAAGTAAAATCAAAATAATAATATATATAGACATAAGTCATTCCCATAATGGCCTAGGTAGCCGAAGGTGAGGACAGTACAAAAAATTACATCACCTCTAAAAAAAGTCTTCGAGAATAGCCAGACGTGATAATTTTTTTTTAGAGAAGATGCACTGAGAACCGCGTCGTATGAAGTGATGAGTCTTCAAGAATTAGGGTGTATATCTATTATATTCAGAATCTATTAATACAGATTTCTCGAAAATGTATTAAATATTACAAAAAATTAACTTTGAATTTTTATTTTAAATTTGCTTGCTGGGAATTTCAATTCATGGGCGCCTAGTACATTTTAAGATTTTAAAAACTAATTTTCATAATAGAATTGTCAATTTTTTTTCCATTTGTTAAGAAGGTGTGTTTTTAAAGTCAGGGCATTAAACTAGACCCTGAAGCCCTATTTAAATCTATTTAACAAAACTTATACTCTAAACGATTGCATTAGTTAGAAAAATTAATATTTATCACATCAATTTCCAGATTTCTCAAAAATGATTAAATTATCAAAAAAATATTAATTTTGAATTTTTATTTTAAATTTGCTTGCTGGGAATTTCAATCCATGGGCGCCTAGTACATTTTAAGATTTTAAAAACTAATTTTCATAAAAAAATTGCCAATTTTTTAATTTTTTTTCCATTTGTTAATAAGGTGTTTTCTTACAGTCAGGACAATAAACTGGACCCTAAAGCCCCCTATTCAAATCTATTTAACAAAAAATATACTCTAAACAATTGCATTAGCTGAAAAGTTAACATTTATCAGAGCAGTTTCCAGATTTCTCAAAAATGTATAAATTATCAAAAAAATATTAATTTTAAATTTTTATTTTAAATTTGCTTGCTGGGAATTTCAATCCATGGGCGCCTAGTACATTTTAAGATTTTAAAAACTAATTTTCATAAAAGAATTGCCAATTTTTTAATTTTTTTTCCATTTGTTAATAAGGTGCTTTTTTAAAGTCAGGACAATAAACTGGACCCTGAAGCCCTATTCAAATCTATTTAAAAAAAATATACTCTAAGCAATTGCATTAGTTAGAAAAATTAACATTTATCACATCAATTTCCAGATTTCTCAAAAATGATTAAATTATCAAAAAAAAATTAATTTTGAATTTTTATTTTAAATTTGCTTGCTGGGAATTTCAATCCATGGGTGCCTAGTACATTTTAAGATTTTTAAAAACTAATTTTCATAAGAGAATTGCCAATTTTTTTTTGCATTTGTTAATAATGTGTTTTTTTAAAGTCAGCACAATAAACTGGACCCTCAAGCCCTATTCAAATCTATTTAAAAAAAATATACTCCAAACAATTGCATTAGCTAGAAAAATTAACATTTATCAGATCAGTTTCCAGATTTCTCAAAAATGTATAAGTTATCAAAAAAATATTAATTTTGAATTTTTATTTTAAATTTGCTTGCTGGGAATTTCAATCCATGGGTGCCTAGTACATTTTAAGATTTTTAAAAACTAATTTTCATAAGAGAATTGCCAATTTTTTTTTGCATTTGTTAATAATGTGTTTTTTTAAAGTCAGCACAATAAACTGGACCCTCAAGCCCTATTCAAATCTATTTAAAAAAAATATACTCTAAACAATTGCATTAGCTGAAAAGTTAACATTTATCAGAGCAGTTTCCAGATTTCTCAAAAATGTATAAATTATCAAAAAAATATTAATTTTAAATTTTTATTTTAAATTTGCTTGCTGGGAATTTCAATCCATGGGCGCCTAGTACATTTTAGGATTTTAAAAACTAATTTTCATAAAAGAATTGCCAATTTTTTAATTTTTTTTCCATTTGTTAATAAGGTGCTTTTTTAAAGTCAGGACAATAAACTGGACCCTGAAGCCCTATTCAAATCTATTTAAAAAAAATATACTCTAAGCAATTGCATTAGTTAGAAAAATTAACATTTATCACATCAATTTCCAGATTTCTCAAAAATGATTAAATTATCAAAAAAAAATTAATTTTGAATTTTTATTTTAAATTTGCTTGCTGGGAATTTCAATCCATGGGTGCCTAGTACATTTTAAGATTTTTAAAAACTAATTTTCATAAGAGAATTGCCAATTTTTTTTTGCATTTGTTAATAATGTGTTTTTTTAAAGTCAGCACAATAAACTGGACCCTCAAGCCCTATTCAAATCTATTTAAAAAAAATATACTCCAAACAATTGCATTAGCTAGAAAAATTAACATTTATCAGATCAGTTTCCAGATTTCTCAAAAATGTATAAGTTATCAAAAAAATATTAATTTTGAATTTTTATTTTAAATTTGCTTGCTGGGAATTTCAATCCATGGGGGCCTAGTACATTTTAAGATTTTAAAAACTAATTTTCATAAGAGAATTGCCAATTTTTTTTCCATTTGTTAATAATGTGTTTTTTTAAAGTCAGGACAATAAACTGGACCCTGAAGCCCTATTCAAATCTATTTAACAAAAAAATATACTCTAAACAATTGCATTAGCTAGAAAAATTAACATTTATCAGATCAGTTTCCAGATTTCTCAAAAATTATTAAATTATCAAAAAAAATTAATTTTGAATTTTTATTTTAAATTTGCTTGCTGGGAATTTCAATCCATGGGTGCCTAGTACATTTTAAGATTTTTAAAAACTAATTTTCATAAGAGAATTGCCAATTTTTTTTTGCATTTGTTAATAATGTGTTTTTTTAAAGTCAGCACAATAAACTGGACCCTCAAGCCCTATTCAAATCTATTTAAAAAAAATATACTCCAAACAATTGCATTAGCTAGAAAAATTAACATTTATCAGATCAGTTTCCAGATTTCTCAAAAATGTATAAGTTATCAAAAAAATATTAATTTTGAATTTTTATTTTAAATTTGCTTGCTGGGAATTTCAATCCATGGGCGCCTAGTACATTTTAAGATTTTAAAAACTAATTTTCATAAAAGAATTGCCAAATTTTTAATTTTATTTTCCATTTGTTAATAAGGTGTTTTTTTAAAGTCAGGACAATAAACTGGACCCTGAAGCCCTATTCAAATCTATTTAAAAAAAATATACTCTAAACAATTGCATTAGCTAGAAAAAATAACATTTATCAGATCAGTTTCCAGATTTCTCAAAAATGATTAAATTATCAAAAAAAAATTAATTTTGAATTTTTATTTTAAATTTGCTTGCTGGGAATTTCAATCCATGGGGGCCTAGTACATTTTAAGATTTTAAAAACTAATTTTCATAAGAGAATTGCCAATTTTTTTTCCATTTGTTAATAATGTGTTTTTTTAAAGTCAGCACAATAAACTGGACCCTCAAGCCCTATTCAAATCTATTTAACAAAAAAATATACTCTAAACAATTGCATTAGCTAGAAAAATTAACATTTATCAGATCAGTTTCCAGATTTCTCAAAAATTATTAAATTATCAAAAAAAATTAATTTTGAATTTTTATTTTAAGTTTGCTTGCTGGGAATTTCAATCCATGGGTGCCTAGTACATTTTAAGATTTTTAAAAACTAATTTTCATAAGAGAATTGCCAATTTTTTTTTGCATTTGTTAATAATGTGTTTTTTTAAAGTCAGCACAATAAACTGGACCCTCAAGCCCTATTCAAATCTATTTAAAAAAAATATACTCCAAACAATTGCATTAGCTAGAAAAATTAACATTTATCAGATCAGTTTCCAGATTTCTCAAAAATTATTAAATTATCAAAAAAAATTAATTTTGAATTTTTATTTTAAATTTGCTTGCTGGGAATTTCAATCCATGGGGGCCTAGTACATTTTAAGATTTTAAAAACTAATTTTCATAAGAGAATTGCCAATTTTTTTTCCATTTGTTAATAATGTGTTTTTTTAAAGTCAGGACAATAAACTGGACCCTGAAGCCCTATTAAAATCTATTTTACAAAAAATTTACTCTAAACAATTGCATTAGCTAGAAAAATTATTATTTATCAGATGAGTTTCCAGATTTCTCAAAAATGATTAAATTATCAAAAAAATATTAATTTTCAATTTTTATTTTAAATTTGCTTGCTGGGAGTTTCAATCCAAGGGCGCCTAGTACATTTTAGGATTTTGAAAACTAATTTTCATAAAAGAATTGCCAATTTTTTAATTTTTTTTCCATTTGTTAATAAGGTGTTTTTTAAAGTCAGGACAATAAACTGGACCCTGAAGCCCTAATCAAATCTATTTAACAAAAAATATATACTCTAAACAATTGCATTAGCTAGAAAAATTAACATTTATCAGATCAGTTTCCAGATTTCTCAAAAATGTATAAATTATCAAAAAAAAATTAATTTTGAATTTTTATTTTAAATTTGCTTGCTGGGAATTCAATCCATGGGCGCCTAGTACATTTTAGGATTTTGAAAACTTATTTTCATAAAAGAATTGCCAATTTTTTAATTTTTTTTCCATTTGTTAATAAGGTGTTTTTTAAAGTCAGGACAATAAACTGGACCCTGAAGCCCTATACAAATCTATTTAACAAAAAATATACTCTAAATAATTGCATTAGCTAGAAAAATTATTATTTATCAGATGAGTTTCCAGATTTCTCAAAAATGATTAAATTATCAAAAAAATATTAATTTTCAATTTTTATTTTAAATTTGCTTGCTGGGAGTTTCAATCCAAGGGCGCCTAGTACATTTTAGGATTTTGAAAACTAATTTTCATAAAAGAATTGCCAATTTTTTAATTTTTTTTCCATTTGTTAATAAGGTGTTTTTTTAAAGTCAGGACAATAAACTGGACCCTGAAGCCCTATTAAAATCTATTTTACAAAAAATTTACTCTAAACAATTGCATTAGCTAGAAAAATTATTATTTATCAGATGAGTTTCCAGATTTCTCAAAAATGATTAAATTATCAAAAAAATATTAATTTTCAATTTTTATTTTAAATTTGCTTGCTGGGAGTTTCAATCCAAGGGCGCCTAGTACATTTTAGGATTTTGAAAACTAATTTTCATAAAAGAATTGCCAATTTTTTAATTTTTTTTCCATTTGTTAATAAGGTGTTTTTTAAAGTCAGGACAATAAACTGGACCCTGAAGCCCTAATCAAATCTATTGAACAAAAAATATATACTCTAAACAATTGCATTAGCTAGAAAAATTAACATTTATCAGATCAGTTTCCAGATTTCTCAAAAATGCATAAATTATCAAAAAAAAATTAATTTTGAATTTTTATTTTAAATTTGCTTGCTGGGAATTTCAATCCATGGGGGCCTAGTACATTTTAAGATTTTAAAAACTAATTTTCATAAGAGAATTGCCAATTTTTTTTCCATTTGTTAATAATGTGTTTTTTTAAAGTCAGGACAATAAACTGGACCCTGAAGCCCTAATCAAATCTATTTAACAAAAAAATATACACTAAACAATTTTATTATCTAGAAAAATTAACATTTATTAGATCAGTTTCCAGATTTCTCAAAAATTATTAAATTATCAAAAAAATATTAATTTTCTATTTTTATTTTAAATTTGCTTGCTGGGAATTTCAATCTATGGGCGCCTAGTACATTTTAGGATTTTGAAAACTAATTTTCATAAAAGAATTGCCAATTTTTTAATTTTTTTTCCATTTGTTAATAAGGTGTTTTTTTAAAGTCAGCACAATGAACTGGACCCTGAAGCCCTATTAAAATCTATTTAACAAAAAATATACTCTAAACAATTGCATTAGCTAGAAAAATTAACATTTATCAGATCAGTTTCCAGATTTCTCAAAAATGATTAAATTATCAAAAAAATATTAATTTTCAATTTTTATTTTAAATTTGCTTGCTGGGAATTCAATCCATGGGCGCCTAGTACATTTTAGGATTTTGAAAACTAATTTTCATAAAAGAATTGCCAATTTTTTAATTTTTTTTCCATTTGTTAATAAGGTGTTTTTTAAAGTCAGGACAATAAACTGGACCCTGAAGCCCTATTCAAATCTATTTAACAAAAAATATATTCTAAATAATTGCATTAGCTAGAAAAATTAACATTTATCAGATCAGTTTCCAGATTTCTCAAAAATGAATAAATTATCAAAAAAAAATTAATTTTGAATTTTTATTTTAAATTTGCTTGCTGGGAATTTCAATCCATGGGGGCCTAGTACATTTTAAGATTTTAAAAACTAATGTTCATAAGAGAATTGCCAATTTTTTTTCCATTTGTTAATAATGTGTTTTTTTAAAGTCAGGACAATAAACTGGACCCTGAAGCCCTATTCAAATCTATTTAACAAAAAAATATACTCTAAACAATTGCATTAGCTGGAAAAATTAACATTTATCAGATCAGTTTCCAGATTTCTCAAAAATGTATAAGTTATCAAAAAAATATTAATTTTGAATTTTTATTTTAAATTTGCTTGCTGGGAATTTCAATCCATGGGGGCCTAGTACATTTTAAGATTTTAAAAACTAATTTTCATAAGATAATTGCCAATTTTTTTTCCATTTGTTGATAATGTGTTTTTTTAAAGTCAGGACAATAAACTGGACCCTGAAGCCCTATTCAAATCTATTTAACAAAAAAATTTACTCTAAACAATTGCATTAACTAGAAAAATTAACATTTATCAGATCAGTTTCCAGATTTCTCAAAAATGCATAAATTATCAAAAAAAAATTAATTTTGAATTTTTATGTTAAATTTGCTTGCTGGGAATTTCAATCCATGGGGGCCTAGTACATTTTAAGATTTTAAAAACTAATTTTCATAAGAGAATTGCCAATTTTTTTTCCATTTGTTAATAATGTGTTTTTTTAAAGTCAGGACAATAAACTGGACCCTGAAGCCCTATTCAAATCTATTTAACAAAAAAATTTACTCTAAACAATTGCATTAGCTAGAAAAATTAACATTTCTCAGATCAGTTTCCAGATTTCTCAAAAATGAATAAATTATCAAAAAAAAATTAATTTTGAATTTTTATTTTAAATTTGCTTGCTGGGAATTTCAATCCATGGGGGCCTAGTACATTTTAAGATTTTAAAAACTAATTTTCATAAGAGAATTGCCAATTTTTTTTCCATTTGTTAATAATGTGTTTTTTTAAAGTCAGGACAATAAACTGGACCCTGAAGCCCTATTCAAATCTATTTAACAAAAAAATATACTCTAAACAATTGCATTAGCTAGAAAAATTAACATTTATCAGATCAGTTTCCAGATTTCTCAAAAATGTATAAGTTATCAAAAAAATATTAATTTTGAATTTTTATTTTAAATTTGCTTGCTGGGAATTTCAATCCATGGGGGCCTAGTACATTTTAAGATTTTAAAAACTAATTTTCATAAGAGAATTGCCAATTTTTTTTCCATTTGTTAATAATGTGTTTTTTTAAAGTCAGGACAATAAACTGGACCCTGAAGCCCTATTCAAATCTATTTAACAAAAAAATTTACTCTAAACAATTGCATTAGCTAGAAAAATTAACATTTATCAGATCAGTTTCCAGATTTCTCAAAAATGCATAAATTATCAAAAAAAAATTAATTTTGAATTTTTATTTTAAATTTGCTTGCTGGGAATTTCAATCCATGGGGGCCTAGTACATTTTAAGATTTTAAAAACTAATTTTCATAAGAGAATTGCCAATTTTTTTTCCATTTGTTAATAATGTGTTTTTTTAAAGTCAGGACAATAAACTGGACCCTGAAGCCCTATTCAAATCTATTTAACAAAAAAATTTACTCTAAACAATTGCATTAGCTAGAAAAATTATTATTTATCAGATGAGTTTCCAGATTTCTCAAAAATGATTAAATTATCAAAAAAATATTAATTTTCAATTTTTATTTTAAATTTGCTTGCTGGGAATTTCAATCCAAGGGCGCCTAGTACATTTTAGGATTTTGAAAACTAATTTTCATAAAAGAATTGCCAATTTTTTAATTTTTTTTCCATTTGTTAATAAGGTGTTTTTTTAAAGTCAGGACAATAAACTGGACCCTGAAGCCCTATTAAAATCTATTTAACAAAAAATATATTCTAAATAATTGCATTAGCTAGAAAAATTAACATTTATCAGATCAGTTTCCAGATTTCTCAAAAATTATTAAATTATTAAAAAAATATTAATTTTCTATTTTTATTTTAAATTTGCTTGCTGGGAATTTCAATCCAAGGGCGCCTAGTACATTTTAGGATTTTGAAAACTAATTTTCATAAAAGAATTGCCAATTTTTTAATTTTTTTTCCATTTGTTAATAAGGTGTTTTTTTAAAGTCAGGACAATAAACTGGACCCTGAAGCCCTATTAAAATCTATTTAACAAAAAATATACTCTAAATAATTGCATTAGCTAGAAAAATTATTATTTATCAGATGAGTTTCCAGATTTCTCAAAAATGCATAAATTATCAAAAAAAAATTAATTTTGAATTTTTATTTTAAATTTGCTTGCTGGGAATTTCAATCCATGGGGGCCTAGTACATTTTAAGATTTTAAAAACTAATTTTCATAAGAGAATTGCCAATTTTTTTTCCATTTGTTAATAAGGTGTTTTTTTAAAGTCAGGACAATAAACTGGACCCTGAAGCCCTATTCAAATCTATTTAACAAAAAATATACTCTAAATAATTGCATTAGCTAGAAAAATTAACATTTATCAGATCAGTTTCCAGATTTCTCAAAAATTATTAAATTATTAAAAAAATATTAATTTTCTATTTTTATTTTAAATTTGCTTGCTGGGAATTTCAATCCAAGGGCGCCTAGTACTTTTTAGGATTTTGAAAACTAATTTTCATAAAAGAATTGCCAATTTTTTAATTTTTTTTCCATTTGTTAATAATGTGTTTTTTTAAAGTCAGGACAATAAACTGGACCCTGAAGCCCTAATCAAATCCATTTAACAAAAAATATATACTCTAAACAATTGCATTAGCTAGAAAAATTAACATTTATCAGATCAGTTTCCAGATTTCTCAAAAATGATTAAATTATAAAAAAAAATAAATATTTTGAATTTTTATTTTAAATTTGCTTGCTGGGAATTTCAATCCAAGGGCGCCTAGTACATTTTAGGATTTTGAAAACTAATTTTCATAAAAGAATTGCCAATTTTTTAATTTTTTTTCCATTTGTTAATAAGGTGTTTTTTTAAAGTCAGGACAATAAACTGGACCCTGAAGCCCTAATCAAATCCATTTAACAAAAAATATATACTCTAAACAATTGCATTAGCTAGAAAAATTAACATTTATCAGATCAGTTTCCAGATTTCTCAAAAATGCATAAATTATCAAAAAAAAATTAATTTTGAATTTTTATTTTAAATTTGCTTGCTGGAAATTTCAATCCATGGGGGCCTAGTACATTTTAAGATTTTAAAAACTAATTTTCATAAGAGAATTGCCAATTTTTTTTCCATTTGTTAATAATGTGTTTTTTTAAAGTCAGGACAATAAACTGGACCCTGAAGCCCTAATCAAATCCATTTAACAAAAAATATATACTCTAAACAATTGCATTAGCTAGAAAAATTAACATTTATCAGATCAGTTTCCAGATTTCTCAAAAATGCATAAATTATCAAAAAAAAATTAATTTTGAATTTTTATTTTAAATTTGCTTGCTGGGAATTTCAATCCATGGGGGCCTAGTACATTTTAAGATTTTAAAAACTAATTTTCATAAGAGAATTGCCAATTTTTTTTCCATTTGTTAATAATGTGTTTTTTTAAAGTCAGGACAATAAACTGGACCCTGAAGCCCTATTCAAATCTATTTAACAAAAAAATATACTTTAAACAATTGCATTAGCTAGAAAAATTAACATTTATCAGATCAGTTTCCAGATTTCTCAAAAATGTATAAGTTATCAAAAAAATATTAATTTTGAATTTTTATTTTAAATTTGCTTGCTAGGAATTTCAATCCATGGGCGCCTAGTACATTTTAGGATTTTGAAAACTAATTTTCATAAAAGAATTGCCAATTTTTTAAATTTTTTTCCATTTGTTAATAAGGTGTTTTTTAAAGTCAGGACAATAAACTGGACCCTGAAGCCCTAATCAAATCCATTTAACAAAAAATATATACTCTAAACAATTGCATTAGCTAGAAAAATTAACATTTATCAGATCAGTTTCCAGATTTCTCAAAAATGATTAAATTATAAAAAAAAATATATATTTTGAATTTTTATTTTAAATTTGCTTGCTGGGAATTTCAATCCAAGGGCGCCTAGTACATTTTAGGATTTTGAAAACTAATTTTCATAAAAGAATTGCCAATTTTTTAATTTTTTTTCCATTTGTTAATAAGGTGTTTTTTTAAAGTCAGGACAATAAACTGGACCCTGAAGCCCTAATCAAATCTATTTAACAAAAAATATATACTCTAAACAATTGCATTAGCTAGAAAAATTAACATTTATCAGATCAGTTTCCAGATTTCTCAAAAATGCATAAATTATCAAAAAAAAATTAATATTGAATTTTTATTTTAAATTTGCTTCCTGGGAATTTCAATCCATGGGGGCCTAGTACATTTTAAGATTTTAAAAACTAATTTTCATAAGAGAATTGCCAATTTTTTTTCCATTTGTTAATAAGGTGTTTTTTTAAAGTCAGGACAATAAACTGGACCCTGAAGCCCTAATCAAATCTATTTAACAAAAAATATATACTCTAAACAATTGCATTAGCTAGAAAAATTAACATTTATCAGATCAGTTTCCAGATTTCTCAAAAATGCATAAATTATCAAAAAAAAATTAATATTGAATTTTTATTTTAAATTTGCTTGCTGGGAATTTCAATCCATGGGGGCCTAGTACATTTTAAGATTTTAAAAACTAATTTTCATAAGAGAATTGCCAATTTTTTTTCCATTTGTTAATAATGTGTTTTTTTAAAGTCAGGACAATAAACTGGACCCTGAAGCCCTAATCAAATCCATTTAACAAAAAATATATACTCTAAACAATTGCATTAGCTAGAAAAATTAACATTTATCAGATCAGTTTCCAGATTTCTCAAAAATGTATAAGTTATCAAAAAAATATTAATTTTGAATTTTTATTTTAAATTTGCTTGCTGGGAATTTCAATCCATGGGCGCCTAGTACATTTTAGGATTTTGAAAACTAATTTTCATAAAAGAATTGCCAATTTTTTAAATTTTTTTCCATTTGTTAATAAGGTGTTTTTTAAAGTCAGGACAATAAACTGGACCCTGAAGCCCTAATCAAATCCATTTAACAAAAAATATATACTCTAAACAATTGCATTAGCTAGAAAAATTAACATTTATCAGATCAGTTTCCAGATTTCTCAAAAATGATTAAATTATAAAAAAAAATATATATTTTGAATTTTTATTTTAAATTTGCTTGCTGGGAATTTCAATCCAAGGGCGCCTAGTACATTTTAGGATTTTGAAAACTAATTTTCATAAAAGAATTGCCAATATTTTAATTTTTTTTCCATTTGTTAATAAGGTGTTTTTTTAAAGTCAGGACAATAAACTGGACCCTGAAGCCCTAATCAAATCTATTTAACAAAAAATATATACTCTAAACAATTGCATTAGCTAGAAAAATTAACATTTATCAGATCAGTTTCCAGATTTCTCAAAAATGCATAAATTATCAAAAAAAAATTAATATTGAATTTTTATTTTAAATTTGCTTCCTGGGAATTTCAATCCATGGGGGCCTAGTACATTTTAAGATTTTAAAAACTAATTTTCATAAGAGAATTGCCAATTTTTTTTCCATTTGTTAATAAGGTGTTTTTTTAAAGTCAGGACAATAAACTGGACCCTGAAGCCCTAATCAAATCTATTTAACAAAAAATATATACTCTAAACAATTGCATTAGCTAGAAAAATTAACATTTATCAGATCAGTTTCCAGATTTCTCAAAAATGCATAAATTATCAAAAAAAAATTAATATTGAATTTTTATTTTAAATTTGCTTGCTGGGAATTTCAATCCATGGGGGCCTAGTACATTTTAAGATTTTAAAAACTAATTTTCATAAGAGAATTGCCAATTTTTTTTCCATTTGTTAATAAGGTGTTTTTTTAAAGTCAGGACAATAAACTGGACCCTGAAGCCCTAATCAAATCCATTTAACAAAAAATATATACTCTAAACAATTGCATTAGCTAGAAAAATTAACATTTATCAGATCAGTTTCCAGATTTCTCAAAAATGATTAAATTATAAAAAAAATATATATTTTGAATTTTTATTTTAAATTTGCTTGCTGGGAATTTCAATCCAAGGGCGCCTAGTACATTTTAGGATTTTGAAAACTAATTTTCATAAAAGAATTGCCAATTTTTTAATTTTTTTTCCATTTGTTAATAAGGTGTTTTTTTAAAGTCAGGACAATAAACTGGACCCTGAAGCCCTAATCAAATCTATTTAACAAAAAATATATACTCTAAACAATTGCATTAGCTAGAAAAATTAACATTTATCAGATCAGTTTCCAGATTTCTCAAAAATGCATAAATTATCAAAAAAAAATTAATATTGAATTTTTATTTTAAATTTGCTTGCTGGGAATTTCAATCCATGGGGGCCTAGTACATTTTAAGATTTTAAAAACTAATTTTCATAAGAGAATTGCCAATTTTTTTTCCATTTGTTAATAATGTGTTTTTTTAAAGTCAGGACAATAAACTGGACCCTGAAGCCCTATTCAAATCTATTTAACAAAAAAATATACTTTAAACAATTGCATTAGCTAGAAAAATTAACATTTATCAGATCAGTTTCCAGATTTCTCAAAAATGTATAAGTTATCAAAAAAATATTAATTTTCAATTTTTATTTTAAATTTGCTTGCTGGGAATTTCAATCCATGGGCGCCTAGTACATTTTAGGATTTTGAAAACTAACTTTCATAAAAGAATTGCCTATTTTTTAATTTTTTTTCCATTTGTTAATAAGGTGTTTTTTAAAGTCAGGACAATAAACTGGACCCTGAAGCCCTAATCAAATCCATTTAGCAAAAAATATATACTCTAAACAATTGCATTAGCTAGAAAAATTAACATTTATCAGATCAGTTTCCAGATTTCTCAAAAATGATTAAATTATAAAAAAAATATTAATTTTCAATTTTTATTTTAAATTTGCTTGCTGGGAATTTCAATCCATGGGCGCCTAGTACATTTTAGGATTTTGAAAACTAAATTTCATAAAAGAATTGCCAAATTTTTTATTTTATTTTCCATTTGTTAATAAGGTGTTTTTTTAAAGTCAGGACAATAAACTGGACCCTGAAGCCCTATTAAAATCTATTTAACAAAAAATATACTCTAAACAATTGCATTAGCTAGAAAAATTAACATTTATCAGATCAGTTTCCAGATTTCTCAAAAATGATTAAATTATCAAAAAAATATTAATTTTCAATTTTTATTTTAAATTTGCTTGCTGGGAATTTCAATCCATGGGCGCCTAGTACATTTTAGGATTTTGAAAACTAACTTTCATAAAAGAATTGCCTATTTTTTAATTTTTTTTCCATTTGTTAATAAGGTGTTTTTTAAAGTCAGGACAATAAACTGGACCCTGAAGCCCTAATCAAATCCATTTAACAAAAAATATATACTCTAAACAATTGCATTAGCTAGAAAAATTAACATTTATCAGATCAGTTTCCAGATTTCTCAAAAATGATTAAATTATAAAAAAAATATTAATTTTCAATTTTTATTTTAAATTTGCTTGCTGGGAATTTCAATCCATGGGCGCCTAGTACATTTTAGGATTTTGAAAACTAATTTTCATAAAAGAATTGCCAATTTTTTAATTTTTTTTCCATTTGTTAATAAGGTGTTTTTTTAAAGTCAGGACAATAAACTGGACCCTGAAGCCCTAATCAAATCTATTTAACAAAAAATATATACTCTAAACAATTGCATTAGCTAGAAAAATTAACATTTATCAGATCAGTTTCCAGATTTCTCAAAAATGATTAAATTATAAAAAAAATATTAATTTTCAATTTTTATTTTAAATTTGCTTGCTGGGAATTTCAATCCATGGGCGCCTAGTACATTTTAGGATTTTGAAAACTAATTTTCATAAAAGAATTGCCTATTTTTTAATTTTTTTTCCATTTGTTAATAAGGTGTTTTTTTAAAGTCAGGACAATAAACTGGACCCTGAAGCCCTAATCAAATCCATTTAACAAAAAATATATACTCTAAACAATTGCATTAGCTAGAAAAATTAACATTTATCAGATCAGTTTCCAGATTTCTCAAAAATGATTAAATTATAAAAAAAATATTAATTTTCAATTTTTATTTTAAATTTGCTTGCTGGGAATTTCAATCCATGGGCGCCTAGTACATTTTAGGATTTTGAAAACTAATTTTCATAAAAGAATTGCCAATTTTTTAATTTTTTTTCCATTTGTTAATAAGGTGTTTTTTTAAAGTCAGGACAATAAACTGGACCCTGAAGCCCTATTAAAATCTATTTAACAAAAAAATATACTCTAAACAATTGCATTAGCTGGAAAAATTAACATTTATCAGATCAGTTTCCAGATTTCTCAAAAATGTATAAGTTATCAAAAAAATATTAATTTTGAATTTTTATTTTAAATTTGCTTGCTGGGAATTTCAATCCATGGGCGCCTAGTACATTTTAAGATTTTAGAAACTAATTTTCATAAAAGAATTGCCAAATTTTTAATTTTATTTTCCATTTGTTAATAAGGTGTTTTTTTAAAGTCAGGACAATAAACTGGACCCTGAAGCCCTATTAAAATCTATTTAACAAAAAATATACTCTAAACAATTGCATTAGCTAGAAAAATTAACATTTATCAGATCAGTTTCCAGATTTCTCAAAAATGATTAAATTATAAAAAAAAATAAATATTTTGAATTTTTATTTTAAATTTGCTTGCTGGGAATTTCAATCCAAGGGCGCCTAGTACATTTTAGGATTTTGAAAACTAATTTTCATAAAAGAATTGCCAATTTTTTAATTTTTTTTCCATTTGTTAATAAGGTGTTTTTTTAAAGTCAGGACAATAAACTGGACCCTGAAGCCCTATTCAAATCTATTTAACAAAAAAATATACTCTAAACAATTGCATTAGCTAGAAAAATTAACATTTATCAGATCAGTTTCCAGATTTCTCAAAAATGTATAAGTTATCAAAAAAATATTAATTTTGAATTTTTATTTTAAATTTGCTTGCTGGGAATTTCAATCCATGGGCGCCTAGTACATTTTAAGATTTTAGAAACTAATTTTCATAAAAGAATTGCCAAATTTTTAATTTTATTTTCCATTTTTTAATAAGGTGTTTTTTAAAGTCAGGACAATAAACTGGACCCTGAAGCCCTAATCAAATCCATTTAACAAAAAATATATACTCTAAACAATTGCATTAGCTAGAAAAATTAACATTTATCAGATCAGTTTCCAGATTTCTCAAAAATGATTAAATTATAAAAAAAATATTAATTTTCAATTTTTATTTTAAATTTGCTTGCTGGAAATTTCAATCCATGGGGGCCTAGTACATTTTAAGATTTTAAAAACTAATTTTCATAAAAGAATTGCCAAATTTTTAATTTTATTTTCCATTTGTTAATAAGGTGTTTTTTTAAAGTCAGGACAATAAACTGGACCCTGAAGCCCTATTAAAATCTATTTAACAAAAAATATACTCTACACAATTGCATTAGCTAGAAAAATTAACTTTTATCAGATCAGTTTCCAGATTTCTCAAAAATGCATAAATTATCAAAAAAAAATTAATTTTGAATTTTTATTTTAAATTTGCTTGCTGGGAATTTCAATCCATGGGCGCCTAGTACATTTTAAGATTTTAGAAACTAATTTTCATAAAAGAATTGCCAAATTTTTAATTTTATTTTCCATTTGTTAATAAGGTGTTTTTTTAAAGTCAGGACAATAAACTGGACCCTGAAGCCCTATTAAAATCTATTTAACAAAAAATATACTCTAAACAATTGCATTAGCTAGAAAAATTAACATTTATCAGATCAGTTTCCAGATTTCTCAAAAATGATTAAATTATAAAAAAAAATAAATATTTTGAATTTTTATTTTAAATTTGCTTGCTGGGAATTTCAATCCAAGGGCGCCTAGTACATTTTAGGATTTTGAAAACTAATTTTCATAAAAGAATTGCCAATTTTTTAATTTTTTTTCCATTTGTTAATAAGGTGTTTTTTTAAAGTCAGGACAATAAACTGGACCCTGAAGCCCTATTCAAATCTATTTAACAAAAAAATATACTCTAAACAATTGCATTAGCTAGAAAAATTAACATTTATCAGATCAGTTTCCAGATTTCTCAAAAATGTATAAGTTATCAAAAAAATATTAATTTTGAATTTTTATTTTAAATTTGCTTGCTGGGAATTTCAATCCATGGGCGCCTAGTACATTTTAAGATTTTAGAAACTAATTTTCATAAAAGAATTGCCAAATTTTTAATTTTATTTTCCATTTTTTAATAAGGTGTTTTTTAAAGTCAGGACAATAAACTGGACCCTGAAGCCCTAATCAAATCCATTTAACAAAAAATATATACTCTAAACAATTGCATTAGCTAGAAAAATTAACATTTATCAGATCAGTTTCCAGATTTCTCAAAAATGATTAAATTATAAAAAAAATATTAATTTTCAATTTTTATTTTAAATTTGCTTGCTGGAAATTTCAATCCATGGGGGCCTAGTACATTTTAAGATTTTAAAAACTAATTTTCATAAAAGAATTGCCAAATTTTTAATTTTATTTTCCATTTGTTAATAAGGTGTTTTTTTAAAGTCAGGACAATAAACTGGACCCTGAAGCCCTATTAAAATCTATTTAACAAAAAATATACTCTACACAATTGCATTAGCTAGAAAAATTAACTTTTATCAGATCAGTTTCCAGATTTCTCAAAAATGCATAAATTATCAAAAAAAAATTAATTTTGAATTTTTATTTTAAATTTGCTTGCTGGGAATTTCAATCCATGGGCGCCTAGTACATTTTAAGATTTTAGAAACTAATTTTCATAAAAGAATTGCCAAATTTTTAATTTTATTTTCCATTTGTTAATAAGGTGTTTTTTTAAAGTCAGGACAATAAACTGGACCCTGAAGCCCTATTAAAATCTATTTAACAAAAAATATACTCTAAACAATTGCATTAGCTAGAAAAATTAACATTTATCAGATCAGTTTCCAGATTTCTCAAAAATGATTGAATTATAAAAAATATTAATTTTCAATTTTTATTTTAAATTAGCTTGCTGGGAATTTCAATCCATGGGCGCCTAGTACATTTTAGGATTTTGAAAACTAATTTTCATAAAAGAATTGCCAATTTTTTAAATTTTTTTCCATTTGTTAATAAGGTGTTTTTTAAAGTCAGGACAATAAACTGGACCCTGAAGCCCTAATCAAATCCATTTAACAAAAAATATATACTCTAAACAATTGCATTAGCTAGAAAAATTAACATTTATCAGATCAGTTTCCAGATTTCTCAAAAATGATTAAATTATAAAAAAAAATAAATATTTTGAATTTTTAATTTAAATTTGCTTGCTGGGAATTTCAATCCAAGGGCGCCTAGTACATTTTAGGATTTTGAAAACTAATTTTCATAAAAGAATTGCCAATTTTTTAATTTTTTTTCCATTTGTTAATAAGGTGTTTTTTTAAAGTCAGGACAATAAACTGGACCCTGAAGCCCTAATCAAATCTATTTAACAAAAAATATATACTCTAAACAATTGCATTAGCTAGAAAAATTAACATTTATCAGATCAGTTTCCAGATTTCTCAAAAATGCATAAATTATCAAAAAAAAATTAATTTTGAATTTTTATTTTAAATTTGCTTGCTGGGAATTTCAATCCATGGGCGCCTAGTACATTTTAGGATTTTGAAAACTAACTTTCATAAAAGAATTGCCTATTTTTTAATTTTTTTTCCATTTGTTAATAAGGTGTTTTTTAAAGTCAGGACAATAAACTGGACCCTGAAGCCCTAATCAAATCCATTTAACAAAAAATATATACTCTAAACAATTGCATTAGCTAGAAAAATTAACATTTATCAGATCAGTTTCCAGATTTCTCAAAAATGATTAAATTATAAAAAAAATATTAATTTTCAATTTTTATTTTAAATTTGCTTGCTGGGAATTTCAATCCATGGGCGCCTAGTACATTTTAGGATTTTGAAAACTAATTTTCATAAAAGAATTGCCAAATTTTTAACTTTATTTTCCATTTGTTAATAAGGTGTTTTTTTAAAGTCAGGACAATAAACTGGACCCTGAAGCCCTATTAAAATCTATTTAACAAAAAATATACTCTAAACAATTGCATTAGCTAGAAAAATTAACATTTATCAGATCAGTTTCCAGATTTCTCAAAAATGATTAAATTATAAAAAAAATATTAATTTTCAATTTTTATTTTAAATTTGCTTGCTGGGAATTTCAATCCATGGGCGCCTAGTACATTTTAGGATTTTGAAAACTAACTTTCATAAAAGAATTGCCTATTTTTTAATTTTTTTTCCATTTGTTAATAAGGTGTTTTTTAAAGTCAGGACAATAAACTGGACCCTGAAGCCCTAATCAAATCCATTTAACAAAAAATATATACTCTAAACAATTGCATTAGCTAGAAAAATTAACATTTATCAGATCAGTTTCCAGATTTCTCAAAAATGATTAAATTATAAAAAAAATATTAATTTTCAATTTTTATTTTAAATTTGCTTGCTGGGAATTTCAATCCATGGGCGCCTAGTACATTTTAGGATTTTGAAAACTAATTTTCATAAAAGAATTGCCAATTTTTTTTCCATTTGTTAATAAGGTGTTTTTTTAAAGTCAGGACAATAAACTGGACCCTGAAGCCCTAATCAAATCTATTTAACAAAAAATATATACTCTAAACAATTGCATTAGCTAGAAAAATTAACATTTATCAGATCAGTTTCCAGATTTCTCAAAAATGATTAAATTATAAAAAAAATATTAATTTTCAATTTTTATTTTAAATTTGCTTGCTGGGAATTTCAATCCATGGGCGCCTAGTACATTTTAGGATTTTGAAAACTAATTTTCATAAAAGAATTGCCAATTTTTTAATTTTTTTTCCATTTGTTAATAAGGTGTTTTTTTAAAGTCAGGACAATAAACTGGACCCTGAAGCCCTATTCAAATCTATTTAACAAAAAAATATACTCTAAACAATTGCATTAGCTGGAAAAATTAACATTTATCAGATCAGTTTCCAGATTTCTCAAAAATGTATAAGTTATCAAAAAAATATTAATTTTGAATTTTTATTTTAAATTTGCTTGCTGGGAATTTCAATCCATGGGCGCCTAGTACATTTTAGGATTTTGAAAACTAATTTTCATAAAAGAATTGCCAAATTTTTAACTTTATTTTCCATTTGTTAATAAGGTGTTTTTTTAAAGTCAGGACAATAAACTGGACCCTGAAGCCCTATTAAAATCTATTTAACAAAAAATATACTCTAAACAATTGCATTAGCTAGAAAAATTAACATTTATCAGATCAGTTTCCAGATTTCTCAAAAATGATTAAATTATCAAAAAAATATTAATTTTCAATTTTTATTTTAAATTTGCTTGCTGGGAATTTCAATCCATGGGCGCCTAGTACATTTTAGGATTTTGAAAACTAACTTTCATAAAAGAATTGCCTATTTTTTAATTTTTTTTCCATTTGTTAATAAGGTGTTTTTTAAAGTCAGGACAATAAACTGGACCCTGAAGCCCTAATCAAATCCATTTAACAAAAAATATATACTCTAAACAATTGCATTAGCTAGAAAAATTAACATTTATCAGATCAGTTTCCAGATTTCTCAAAAATGATTAAATTATAAAAAAAATATTAATTTTCAATTTTTATTTTAAATTTGCTTGCTGGGAATTTCAATCCATGGGCGCCTAGTACATTTTAGGATTTTGAAAACTAATTTTCATAAAAGAATTGCCAATTTTTTAATTTTTTTTCCATTTGTTAATAAGGTGTTTTTTTAAAGTCAGGACAATAAACTGGACCCTGAAGCCCTAATCAAATCTATTTAACAAAAAATATATACTCTAAACAATTGCATTAGCTAGAAAAATTAACATTTATCAGATCAGTTTCCAGATTTCTCAAAAATGATTAAATTATAAAAAAAATATTAATTTTCAATTTTTATTTTAAATTTGCTTGCTGGGAATTTCAATCCATGGGCGCCTAGTACATTTTAGGATTTTGAAAACTAATTTTCATAAAAGAATTGCCAATTTTTTAATTTTTTTTCCATTTGTTAATAAGGTGTTTTTTTAAAGTCAGGACAATAAACTGGACCCTGAAGCCCTATTCAAATCTATTTAACAAAAAAATATACTCTAAACAATTGCATTAGCTGGAAAAATTAACATTTATCAGATCAGTTTCCAGATTTCTCAAAAATGTATAAGTTATCAAAAAAATATTAATTTTGAATTTTTATTTTAAATTTGCTTGCTGGGAATTTCAATCCATGGGCGCCTAGTACATTTTAAGATTTTAGAAACTAATTTTCATAAAAGAATTGCCAAATTTTTAATTTTATTTTCCATTTGTTAATAAGGTGTTTTTTTAAAGTCAGGACAATAAACTGGACCCTGAAGCCCTATTAAAATCTATTTAACAAAAAATATACTCTAAACAATTGCATTAGCTAGAAAAATTAACATTTATCAGATCAGTTTCCAGATTTCTCAAAAATGATTAAATTATAAAAACAAATAAATATTTTGAATTTTTATTTTAAATTTGCTTGCTGGGAATTTCAATCCAAGGGCGCCTAGTACATTTTAGGATTTTGAAAGCTAATTTTCATAAAAGAATTGCCAATTTTTTAATTTTTTTTCCATTTGTTAATAAGGTGTTTTTTTAAAGTCAGGACAATAAACTGGACCCTGAAGCCCTATTCAAATCTATTTAACAAAAAAATATACTCTAAACAATTGCATTAGCTAGAAAAATTAACATTTATCAGATCAGTTTCCAGATTTCTCAAAAATGTATAAGTTATCAAAAAAATATTAATTTTGAATTTTTATTTTAAATTTGCTTGCTGGGAATTTCAATCCATGGGCGCCTAGTACATTTTAAGATTTTAGAAACTAATTTTCATAAAAGAATTGCCAAATTTTTAATTTTATTTTCCATTTTTTAATAAGGTGTTTTTTAAAGTCAGGACAATAAACTGGACCCTGAAGCCCTAATCAAATCCATTTAACAAAAAATATATACTCTAAACAATTGCATTAGCTAGAAAAATTAACATTTATCAGATCAGTTTCCAGATTTCTCAAAAATGATTAAATTATAAAAACAAATAAATATTTTGAATTTTTATTTTAAATTTGCTTGCTGGGAATTTCAATCCATGGGCGCCTAGTACATTTTAGGATTTTGAAAACTAATTTTCATAAAAGAATTGCCAATTTTTTAATTTTTTTTCCATTTGTTAATAAGGTGTTTTTTTAAAGTCAGGACAATAAACTGGACCCTGAAGCCCTAATCAAATCTATTTAACAAAAAATATATACTCTAAACAATTGCATTAGCTAGAAAAATTAACATTTATCAGATCAGTTTCCAGATTTCTCAAAAATGCATAAATTATCAAAAAAAAATTAATTTTGAATTTTTATTTTAAATTTGCTTGCTGGGAATTTCAATCCATGGGGGCCTAGTACATTTTAAGATTTTAAAAACTAATTTTCATAAGAGAATTGCCAATTTTTTTTCCATTTGTTAATAATGTGTTTTTTTAAAGTCAGGACAATAAACTGGACCCTGAAGCCCTATTCAAATCTATTTAACAAAAAAATATACTTTAAACAATTGCATTAGCTAGAAAAATTAACATTTATCAGATCAGTTTCCAGATTTCTCAAAAATGTATAAGTTATCAAAAAAATATTAATTTTGAATTTTTATTTTAAATTTGCTTGCTGGGAATTTCAATCCATGGGCGCCTAGTACATTTTAAGATTTTAAAAACTAATTTTCATAAGAGAATTGCCAATTTTTTTTCCATTTGTTAATAATGTGTTTTTTTAAAGTCAGGACAATAAACTGGACCCTGAAGCCCTATTCAAATCTATTTAACAAAAAATATATACTCTAAACAATTGCATTAGCTAGAAAAATTAACATTTATCAGATCAGTTTCCAGATTTCTCAAAAATGCATAAATTATCAAAAAAAAATTAATTTTGAATTTTTATTTTAAATTTGCTTGCTGGGAATTTCAATCCATGGGGGCCTAGTACATTTTAAGATTTTAAAAACTAATTTTAATAAGAGAATTGCCAATTTTTTTTCCATTTGTTAATAATGTGTTTTTTTAAAGTCAGGACAATAAACTGGACCCTGAAGCCCTTTCAAATCTATTTAACAAAAAAATATACTTTAAACAATTGCATTAGCTAGAAAAATTAACATTTATCAGATCAGTTTCCAGATTTCTCAAAAATGTATAAGTTATCAAAAAAATATTAATTTTGAATTTTTATTTTAAATTCGCTTGCTGGGAATTTCAATCCATGGGCGCCTAGTACATTTTAAGATTTTAAAAACTAATTTTCATAAGAGAATTGCCAATTTTTTTTCCATTTGTTAATAATGTGTTTTTTTAAAGTCAGGACAATAAACTGGACCCTGAAGCCCTATTCAAATCTATTTAACAAAAAAATATACTCTAAACAATTGCATTAGCTAGAAAAATTAACATTTATCAGATCAGTTTCCAGATTTCTCAAAAATGATTAAATTATCAAAAAAATATTAATTTTCAATTTTTATTTTAAATTAGCTTGCTGGGAATTTCAATCCATGGGCGCCTAGTACATTTTAGGATTTTGAAAACTAATTTTCATAAAAGAATTGCCTATTTTTTAATTTTTTTTCCATTTGTTAATAAGGTGTTTTTTAAAGTCAGGACAATTAACTGGACCCTGAAGCCCTAATCAAATCCATTTAACAAAAAATATATACTCTAAACAATTGCATTAGCTAGAGAAATTAACATTTATCAGATCAGTTTCCAGATTTCTCAAAAATGATTAAATTATAAAAAAAATATTAATTTTCAATTTTTATTTTAAATTTGCTTGCTGGGAATTTCAATCCATGGGCGCCTAGTACATTTTAGGATTTTGAAAACTAATATTCATAAAAGAATTGCCAATTTTTTAATTTTTTTTCCATTTGTTAATAAGGTGTTTTTTTAAAGTCAGGACAATAAACTGGACCCTGAAGCCCTAATCAAATCTATTTAACAAAAAATATATACTCTAAACAATTGCATTAGCTAGAAAAATTAACATTTATCAGATCAGTTTCCAGATTTCTCAAAAATGATTAAATTATAAAAAAAATATTAATTTTCAATTTTTATTTTAAATTTGCTTGCTGGGAATTTCAATCCAAGGGCGCCTAGTACATTTTAGGATTTTGAAAACTAATTTTCATAAAAGAATTGCCAATTTTTTAATTTTTTTTCCATTTGTTAATAAGGTGTTTTTTTAAGGCCAGGACAATAAACTGGACCCTGAAGCCCTATTCAAATCTATTTAACAAAAAATATATACTCTAAACAATTGCAATAGCTAGAAAAATTAACATTTATCAGATCAGTTTCCAGATTTCTCAAAAATGATTAAATTGAATTTTTATTTTAAATTTGCTTGCTGGGAATTTCAATCCATGGGCGCCTAGTACATTTTAAGATTTTAAAAACTAATTTTCATAAAAGAATTGCCAATTTTTTAATTTTTTTTCCATTTGTTAATAAGGTGTTTTTTTAAAGTCAGGACAATAAACTGGACCCTGAAGCCCTAATCAAATCTATTTAACAAAAAATATATACTCTAAACAATTGCATTAGCTAGAAAAATTAACATTTATCAGATCAGTTTCCAGATTTCTCAAAAATGATTAAATTGAATTTTTTTTTTAAATTTGCTTGCTGGGAATTTCAATCCATGGGCGCCTAGTACATTTTAAGATTTTAAAAACTAATTTTCATAAAAGAATTGCCAATTTTTTAATTTTTTTTCCATTTGTTAATAAGGTGTTTTTTTAAAGTCAGGACAATAAACTGGACCCTGAAGCCCTAATCAAATCTATTTAACAAAAAATATATACTCTAAACAATTGCATTAGCTAGAAAAATTAACATTTATCAGATCAGTTTCCAGATTTCTCAAAAATGATTAAATTGAATTTTTATTTTAAATTTGCTTGCTGGGAATTTCAATCCATGGGCGCCTAGTACATTTTAAGATTTTAAAAACTAATTTTCATAAAAGAATTGCCAATTTTTTAATTTTTTTTCCATTTGTTAATAAGGTGTTTTTTTAAGGCCAGGACAATAAACTGGACCCTGAAGCCCTATTCAAATCTATTTAACAAAAAATATATACTCTAAACAATTGCATTAGCTAGAAAAACTAACATTTATCAGATCAGTTTCCAGATTTCTCAAAAATGATTAAATTATCAAAAAAAAATTAATTTTGAATTTTTATTTTAAATTTGCTTGCTGGGAATTTCAATCCAAGGGCGCCTAGTACATTTTAGGATTTTGAAAACTAATTTTCATAAAAGAATTGCCAATTTTTTAATTTTTTTTCCATTTGTTAATAAGGTGTTTTTTTAAAGTCAGGACAATAAACTGGACCCTGAAGCCCTAATCAAATCTATTTAACAAAAACTATATACTCTAAACAATTGCATTAGCTAGAAAAATTAACATTTATCAGATCAGCTTCCAAATTTCTCAAAAATGATCAAATTATCAAAAAAATGTTAATTTTGAATTTTTATTTTAAATTTGCTTGCTGGGAATTCCAATTAATGGGGGCCTAGTACATTTTAAGATTTCAATAACTAATTTTCATAATAGAATTGTTAATTTTTTTTCCCTTTGTTAATAAGGTGTTTTTTTAAAGTCAGGACAATAAACTGGACCCTGAAGCCCTATTCAAATCTATTTAACAAAAAATATATACTCTAAACAATTGCATTAGCTAGAAAAATTAACATTTATCAGATCAGCTTCCAAATTTCTCAAAAATGATTAAATTATCAAAAAAATAATAATTTTCAATTTTTATTTTAAATTTGCTTGCTGGGAATTTTAATCCATGGGAGCCTAGTACATTTTAAGATTTTAAAAACTAATTTTCATAAAAGAATTGCCAAATTTTTAATTTTATTTTCCATTTGTTAATAAGCTGTTTTTTTAAAGTCAGGACAATAAACTGGACCCTGAAGCCCTATTCAAATCTATTTAACAAAATATATATACTCTAAACAATTGCATTAGCTAGAAAAATTAACATTTATCAGATCTGTTTCCAGATTTCTCAAAAATGATTAAATTATCAAAAAAATAATAATTTTCAATTTTTATTTTAAATTTGCTTGCTGGGAATTTCAATCCATGGGCGCCTAGTACATTTTAAGATTTTAAAAACTAATTTTCATAAAAGAATTGCCAATTTTTTAATTTTTTTTCCATTTGTTATTATAATTATTATTTTCATAAAAGAATTGCAAAATTTTTAATTTTATTTTCCATTTGTTAATAAGGTGTTTTTTTAAAGTCAGGACAATAAACTGGACCCTGAAGCCCTATTCAAATCTATTTAACAAAAAATATATACTCTAAACAATTGCATTAGCTAGAAAAATTAACATTTATCAGATCAGCTTCCAAATTTCTCAAAAATGATCAAATTATCAAAAAAATGTTAATTTTGAATTTTTATTTTAAATTTGCTTGCTGGGAATTTTAATCCATGGGAGCCTAGTACATTTTAAGATTTTAAAAACTAATTTTCATAAAAGAATTGCCAAATTTTTAATTTTATTTTCCATTTGTTAATAAGGTGTTTTTTTAAAGTCAGGACAATAAACTGGACCCTGAAGCCCTATTCAAATCTATTTAACAAAAAATATATACTCTAAACAATTGCATTAGCTAGAAAAATTAACATTTATCAGATCAGTTTCCAGATTTCTCAAAAATGATTAAATTATCAAAAAAAAATTAATTTTGAATTTTTATTTTAAATTTGCTTGCTGGGAATTTTAATCCATGGGAGCCAAGTACATTTTAAGATTTTAAAAACTAATTTTCATAAAAGAATTGCCAAATTTTTAATTTTATTTTCCATTTGTTAATAAGGTGTTTTTTTAAAGTCAGGACAATAAACTGGACCCTGAAGCCCTATTCAAATCTATTTAACAAAAAATATATACTCTAAACAATTGCATTAGCTAGAAAAATTAACATTTATCAGATCTGTTTCCAGATTTCTCAAAAATGATTAAATTATCAAAAAAATAATAATTTTCAATTTTTATTTTAAATTTGCTTGCTGGGAATTTCAATCCATGGGCGCCTAGTACATTTTAGGATTTTGAAAACTAATTTTCATAAAAGAATTGCAAAATTTTTAATTTTATTTTCCATTTGTTAATAAGGTGTTTTTTTAAAGTCAGGACAATAAACTGGACCCTGAAGCCCTATTCAAATCTATTTAACAAAAAATATATACTCTAAACAATTGCATTAGCTAGAAAAATTAACATTTATCAGATCAGCTTCCAAATTTCTCAAAAATGATCAAATTATCAAAAAAATGTTAATTTTGAATTTTTATTTTAAATTTGCTTGCTGGGAATTTTAATCCATGGGAGCCTAGTACATTTTAAGATTTTAAAAACTAATTTTCATAAAAGAATTGCCAAATTTTTAATTTTATTTTCCATTTGTTAATAAGGTGTTTTTTTAAAGTCAGGACAATAAACTGGACCCTGAAGCCCTATTCAAATCTATTTAACAAAAAATATATACTCTAAACAATTGCATTATCTAGAAAAATTAACATTTATCAGATCTGTTTCCAGATTTCTCAAAAATGATTAAATTATCAAAAAAATAATAATTTTCAATTTTTATTTTAAATTTGCTTGCTGGAAATTTCAATCCATCGGCGCCTAGTACATTTTAAGATTTTAAAAACTAATTTTCATAAAAGAATTGCCAATTTTTTAATTTTTTTTCCATTTGTTAATAAGGTGTTTTTTTAAGGCCAGGACAATAAACTGGACCCTGAAGCCCTATTCAAATCTATTTAACAAAAAATATATACTCTAAACAATTGCATTAGCTAGAAAAATTAACATTTATCAGATCTGTTTCCAGATTTCTCAAAAATGATTAAATTATCAAAAAAATAATAATTTTCAATTTTTATTTTAAATTTGCTTGCTGGGAATTTCAATCCATGGGCGCCTAGTACATTTTAAGATTTTAAAAACTAATTTTCATAAAAGAATTGCCAATTTTTTAATTTTATTTTCCATTTGTTAATAAGGTGTTTTTTTTAAGGCCAGGACAATAAACTGGACCCTGAAGCCCTAATCAAATCTATTTAACAAAAACTATATACTCTAAACAATTGCATTAGCTAGAAAAATTAACATTTATCAGATCAGCTTCCAAATTTCTCAAAAATGATCAAATTATCAAAAAAATGTTAATTTTGAATTTTTATTTTAAATTTGCTTGCTGGGAATTCCAATCCATGAACGCCTAGTACATTTTAAGATTGCAATAACTAATTTTCATAATAGAATTGTTAATTTTTTTTCCATTTGTTAATAAGGTGTTTTTTTAAGGCCAGGACAATAAACTGGACCCTGAAGCCCTATTCAAAGCTATTTAACAAAAAATATATACTCTAAACAATTGCATTAGCTAGAAAAATTAACATTTATCAGATCAGTTTCCAGATTTCTCAAAAATGATTAAATTATCAAAAAAAAATTAATTTTGAATTTTTATTTTAAATTTGCTTGCTGGGAATTTTAATCCATGGGAGCCTAGTACATTTTAAGATTTTAAAAACTAATTTTCATAAAAGAATTGCCAAATTTTTAATTTTATTTTCCATTTGTTAATAAGGTGTTTTTTTAAAGTCAGGACAATAAACTGGACCCTGAAGCCCTATTCAAATCTATTTAACAAAAAATATATACTCTAAACAATTGCATTAGCTAGAAAAATTAACATTTATCAGATCTGTTTCCAGATTTCTCAAAAATGATTAAATTATCAAAAAAATAATAATTTTCAATTTTTATTTTAAATTTGCTTGCTGGGAATTTCAATCCATGGGCGCCTAGTACATTTTAAGATTTTAAAAACTAATTTTCATAAAAGAATTGCCAATTTTTTAAACCTAGTACATTTTAAGATTTTAAAAACTAATTTTCATAAAAGAATTGCCGGAATTTTAATCCATGGGAGCCTAGTACATTTTAAGATTTTAAAAACTAATTTTCATAAAAGAATTGCCAAATTTTTAATTTTATTTTCCATTTGTTAATAAGGTGTTTTTTTAAAGTCAGGACAATAAACTGGACCCTGAAGCCCTATTCAAATCTATTTAACAAAAAATATATACTCTAAACAATTGCATTAGCTAGAAAAATTAACATTTATCAGATCTGTTTCCAGATTTCTCAAAAATGATTAAATTATCAAAAAAATAATAATTTTCAATTTTTATTTTAAATTTGCTTGCTGGGAATTTCAATCCATGGGCGCCTAGTACATTTTAAGATTTTAAAAACTAATTTTTTTAATAGAATTGTCAATTTTTTTTTCCATTTCTTAATAAGGTGTGTTTTTAAAATCAGGACATTAAACTGGATCCTGAAGGCCTATTCAAATCTATTTAACAAAAATTATACTCTAAGCGATTGCATTAGTTAGAAAAATTAACATTTATAAGATCGATTTCCAGATTTCTCAAAAATTATTAAATTATCAAAAAAATATTAATTTTGAATTTTTATTTTAAATTTGCTTGTAGGGAATTTCAATCCATAGGCGCCTAGTACATTTTAAGATTTTAAAAACTTATTTTCTTAATAGAATTATCAATTTTTTTTTCCATTTCTTAATAAGGTGTGTTTTTAAAATCAGGACATTAAACTGGATCCTGAAGGCCTATTCAAATCTATTTAACAAAAATTATACTCTAAGCGATTGCATTAGTTAGAAAAATTAACATTTATAAGATCGATTTCCAGATTTCTCAAAAATTATTAAATTATCAAAAAAATATTAATTTTGAATTTTTATTTCAAATTTGCTTGTAGGGAATTTCAATCCATGGGCGCCTAGTACATTTTAAGATTTTAAAAACTAATTTTCTTAAAAGAATTGTCAATTTTTTTTTCCATTTCTTAATAAGGTGTGTTTTTAAACTCAGGGCATTAAACTGGACCCTGAAGCCCTTGTACATTTTAAGATTTTAAAAACTAATTTTTTTAATAGAATTGTCAATTTTTTTTCCATTTGTTAATAAGGTTTGATTTTAAACTCAGGGCATTAAACTGGACCCTGAAGCCCTTGTACATTTTAAGATTTTAAAAACTAATTTTATGATTTTAAAAACTAATTTTCATAATAGAATTGTTAATTTTTTTTTCCATTTCTTAATAAGGTGTGTTTTTAAACTCAGGGCATTAAACTGGACCCTGAAGCCCTATTCAAATCTATTTAACAAAAATTATACTCTAAACGATTGCATTAGCTAGAAAAGTTAACATTTATAAGATCAATTTCCAGATTTCTCAAAAATGATAAAATTATCAAAAAAATATTAATTTTGAATTTATATTTTTAATTTGCTTGTAGGGAATTTCAATCCATGGGCGCCTAGTACATTTTATGATTTTAAAAACTAATTTTCATAATAGAATTGTTAATTTTTTTTTCCATTTCTTAATAAGGTGTGTTTTTAAAATCAGGACATTAAACTGGATCCTGAAGGCCTATTCAAATCTATTTAACAAAAATTATACTCTAAGCGATTGCATTAGTTAGAAAAATTAACATTTATAAGATCAATTTCCAGATTTCTCAAAAATTATAAAATTATCAAAAAAATATTAATTTTGAATTTATATTTTTCGTTATCTTGCTGGGAATTTCAATCCATGGGCGCCTAGTACATTTTAAGATTTTAAAAACTAATTTTCATAATAGAATTGTTAATTTTTTTTTCCATTTCTTAATAAGGTGTGTTTTTAAACTCAGGGCATTAAACTGGACCCTGAAGCCCTTGTACATTTTAAGATTTTAAAAATTAATTTTCTTAATAGAATTGTCAATTTTTTTTTCCATTTCTTAATAAGGTGTGTTTTTAAAATCAGGACATTAAACTGGATCCTGAAGCCCTATTCAAATCTATTTAACAAAAATTATACTCTAAGCGATTGCATTAGTTAGAAAAATTAACATTCATAAGATCAATTTCCAGATTTCTCAAAAATGATAATATTATCAAAAAAATATTAATTTTGAATTTATATTTTTAATTTGCTTGCTGGGAATTTCAATCCACGGGCGCCTAGTACATTTTAAGATTTTAAAAACTAATTTTCATAATAGAATTGTTAATTTTTTTTTTCCATTTCTTAATAAGGTGTGTTTTTAAACTCAGGGCATAAAACTGGACCCTGAAGCCCTATTCAAATCTATTTAACAAAAATTATACTCTAAACGATTGCATTAGCTAGAAAAGTTAACATTTATAAGATCAATTTCCAGATTTCTCAAAAATTATTAAATTATCAAAAAAATATTAATTTTGAATTTTTATTTTAAATTTGCTTGTAGGGAATTTCAATCCATAGGCGCCTCGTACATTTTAAGGTTTTAAAAACTTATTTTCTTAATAGAGTTATCAATTTTTTTTTCCATTTGTTAATAAGGTGTTTTTTTATAGTCAGAACATTATACTGGACCCTGAAGCCCTATTCAAATCTATTTAACAAAAATTATATTCTAAGCGATTGCATTAGTTAGAAAAATTAACATTCATAAGATCAATTTCCAGATTTCTCAAAAATGATAATATTATCAAAAAAATATTAATTTTGAATTTATATTTTTAATTTGCTTGCTGGGAATTTCAATCCATGGGCGCCTAGTACATTTTAAGATTTTAAAAACTAATTTTCATAATAGAATTGTTAATTTTTTTTTCCATTTCTTAATAAGGTGTGTTTTTAAACTCAGGGCATTAAACTGGACCCTGAAGCCCTATTCAAATCTATTTAACAAAAATTATACTCTAAACGATTGCATTAGCTAGAAAAATTAACATTTATAAGATCAATTTCCAGATTTCTCAAAAATGATAAAATTATCAAAAAAATATTAATTTTGAATTTATATTTTTAATTAGCTTGTAGGGAATTTCAATCCATGGGCGCCTAGTACATTTTATGATTTTAAAAACAAATTTTCATAATAGAATTGTTACTTTTTTTTTCCATTTCTTAATAAGGTGTGTTTTTAAAATCAGAACATTAAACTGGATCCTGAAGCCCTATTCAAATTTTTTTTTCCATTTGTTAATAAGGTGTTTTTTTATAGTCAGAACATTAAACTGGACCCTGAAGCCCTTTTCAAATCTATATAACAAAAATTATACTTTAAACGATTGCATTAGCTAGAAAAATTAACATTCATAAGATCAATTTCCAGATTTCTCAAAAATGATAATATTATCAAAAAAATATTAATTTTGAATTTATATTTTTAATTAGCTTGTAGGGAATTTCAATCCATGGGCGCCTAGTACATTTTAAGATTTTAAAAACTAATTTTCATAATAGAATTGTCAATTTTTTTTTCCATTTCTTAATAAGGTGTGTTTTTAAACTCAGGGCATTAAACTGGACCCTGAAGCCCTATTCAAATCTATTTAACAAAAATTATACTCTAAACGATTGCATTAGCTAGAAAAATTAACATTCATAAGATCAATTTCCAGATTTCTCAAAAATGATAATATTATCAAAAAAATATTAATTTTGAATTTATATTTTTAATTTGCTTGCTGGGAATTTCAATCCATGGGCGCCTAGTACATTTTAAGATTTTAAAAACTAATTTTCATAATAGAATTGTCAATTTTTTTTTCCATTTCTTAATAAGGTGTGTTTTTAAACTCAGGGCATTAAACTGGACCCTGAAGCCCTATTCAAATCTATTTAACAAAAATTATACTCTAAACGATTGCATTAGCTAGAAAAATTAACATTCATAAGATCAATTTCCAGATTTCTCAAAAATGATAATATTATCAAAAAAATATTAATTTTGAATTTATATTCTTAATTAGCTTGTAGGGAATTTCAATCCATGGGCGCCTAGTACATTTTATGATTTTAAAAACAAATTTTCATAATAGAATTGTTAATTTTTTTTTCCATTTCTTAATAAGGTGTGTTTTTAAAATCAGAACATTAAACTGGATCCTGAAGCCCTATTCAAATTTTTTTTTCCATTTGTTAATAAGGTGTTTTTTTAAAGTCCGGACATTGAACTGGACCCTGAATCCCTATTCAAATCTATTTAACAAAAATTATACTTTAAACAATTGCATTAGCTAGACAAATTAACATTTATCAGATTTCTCAAAAATTATTAAATTATCAAAAAAAAATTAACTTTGAATTTTTATTTTAAATTTGCTTACTGGGAATTTCAATCCATGGGCGCCTAGTACATTTTAAGATTTTAAAAACTAATTTTTATAATAGAATTGCCAATTTTTTAATTTTTTTTTCCATTTGTTAATAAGGTGTTTTCTTACAGTCAGGACAATAAAACTGGACCCTAAAGCCCCCTATTCAAATCTATTTAACAAAAAATATACTCTAAACAATTGCATTAGCTGAAAAGTTAACATTTATCAGAGCAGTTTCCAGATTTCTCAAAAATGTATAAATTATCAAAAAAATATTAATTTTAAATTTTTATTTTAAATTTGCTTGCTGGGAATTTCAATCCATGGGCGCCTAGTACATTTTTAAGATTTTAAAAACTAATTTTCATAAAAGAGTTGCCAATTTTTTAATTTTTTTTTCCATTTGTTAATAAGGTGTTTTTTTTAAAGTCAGGACAATAAACTGGACCCTGAAGCCCTATTCAAATCTATTTAAAAAAAATATACTCTAAGCAATTGCATTAGTTAGAAAAAATTAACATTTATCACATCAATTTCCAGATTTCTCAAAAAATGATTAAATTATCAAAAAAAAATTAACTTTGAATTTTTATTTTAAATTTGCTTCTTGGGAATTTCAATCCATGGGCGCCTAGTACATTTTAAGATTTTAAAAACTAATTTTTATAATAGAATTGCCAATTTTTTTAATTTTTTTTTCCATATGTTAATAAGGTGTTTTCTTACAGTCAGGACAATAAACTGGACCCTAAAGCCCCCTATAATCTATTTAACAAAAAATATACTCTAAACAATTGCATTAGCTGAAAAGTTAACATTTATCAGAGCAGTTTCCAGATTTCTCAAAAATGTATAAAT